>JAOTOM010003565.1:0-125000 GCA_034440615.1 Ashinkailepas kermadecensis
TGATTTGAAAAACAACTATTGTTTGACTGCCTTTCTGTAAAAGACGTAGTGGGAACCATTTAGGAAAGCACTGATAAGGTACCTAGGCACATTAGGTACCAAGGTAAGTACCTATCTATTGTCCAGACTGTAAAGTATGGCACAAGGTTCACTGGGGCACATCAGCCCACAGTGAAAATATGCACCAATCCACACCAAGGGTGAGAAATTGACTCCAATCTGCTCCCCCCCCCACCCCCAATCCATAGCCAGGAATTTGTCATGGCTAATACCTAACATGCTAAGATTGGATTGTTAGCCTACTTAATTTGAAACTAATAATTTGAGTTGCACCCATAAGTTATGTTCAGTCAAATTAATTTCACCAAAATTGCATTGCAGGTTAGGTTGGGCAGTGGGTATCTGGTCACCTAGAGCTAGGTACCTTACCAAGGTAGTTGTTCATATGTGCCCCATTAGGGGCCCACACCCACCTCTCAGGGAGCCTGCACTGCTTGGGGCACTGACTCCCAAAGGCCCACATCTCTTGTGGGTCCCACATGCTGCTTACCTTACCTTACCTTAAGTACCTATTGTCGGGTAAAAATTACGCCAAAAAGTTGGTCCTGATTATAACAAAACATTACCCTTTCCTTATCTCAGTCCTGTTGATTCAGATTAGTCGTTAGTAAAAAGAGAATAAGGAAAATCACCCACACAGATGCACATATCACATGCACCCATGCATACACAACACCCACACCCCACACTCACCCAACAAATCTCACCAAAAGCCAGCACATGCATTTTTAACAATAGGTGGGTAGAGATATCTTACCTCTGGACCAGCTCTTCCTTCCTGCCCTTTGTGGATGCATGCCTTTCCCTTTAATAAGCTTGAAAGTTGAGGTGTTGTGAAACTCCCATAAAAAACCCTATCACTATTCAAGTCCATAATTGCGCCTAGTAGCTACCACCGTAACGCGCAGTCAATAGCAAAGCACTTGCCAGCTCAGACGCGTATGTTCTACCCAAGCTAGTGGCCAGAGTCCGATAATTGGCGAGTTCCTGGCACACTGTAACCCATGAACAACCTTTCTTCAACACAATATTTCCGAAATCCTTGGCCTAAATGACTTGCAACCCTAATAAAAGCCACATGCCAACACCGACTCCCGGCAACCCCACGCAAAATGCACCGCAAAGATGGCCGACGCCTCCTCGTCGGGTGACCATTGCGTACAGCGCCGCCCTGGTGGCCAAATCGTAGCTTTCAGACCCCATTACAGTGCAGCATTTGTGTGACACAAGCTAAATAGTTTTTTTAATAGTTTTTTCGTCAAAGCGCGTTCGAAATCCAGCGATCAGTCGGTGAGTTTACTTCAGGCAAATTCACCGGTTTGAAAATGATCTAGGGCGCACGTGCTTCCACGCCAGCCAAGCTCCCGTGGGATGGATTTGATATGTGTCTATAAATACAGCTGTGTTGCATTGAGTTCTGTTTCACGAAAGCTATTATTTATATTGTGACAACAATTCTGCACTGTAATTGGTGAACTTGGCGCGTGCACAGATGAAAAGCTGATATAGATCACAATCGCCACATACGTCATACATGTAGCTAAACAACACCCCAGCAGCTGATTGCTATTGTCCAGGGCTGACCTAGCCTAACCTATCTTTTGAGAACAAATTTTTTTTTAATTAAAATGTCAATTAATTCATTTTCTGAAAATTATCAACCTTAAAAAAGAAACCTAACCGAGCCTAACCCAACCTAAGCTGTTTTTGAAGAAAAAATTATATTTTTTGTGAACATGTTTGTAAATTTTTTGGGGAAACTTTTGGGTTAGGCAAACAAATGGGTTAGGTTTGGTTAGGGTAGGTTGGTTTAGGTTTTTTAAGTTGGAAAATTTGTCAATTTTTTTTCTTCAAAGTAACATAAGATGAATTTTCACCGAAAATAAGTGGTCCCATCATCTTAGTCACCGTCATGAACATGGTATTCTGAAGAAAAATTTAAAGAACAAAAAAATCACCTGAAACTGAAATTCTACCAATAATTTTTCATTCAACAGCAACTTATGATAGGTTAGGTTTGGCTGTGTTAGGTTCTTTAAACTTTGAAAATTGAAAATTGAAAAATGCTTTAACTGTCTCATGCGCAGTGAAATTGAAACACGCCTGATGCTACCAATTTCTGCAATGTAAGAGAAAAAAGAACTATGACGTCACCAAAGCTTGAAGGCGAACTTTGGTGTACCTACTAAGGTAATAGTAGGTGGCACAAATGCGCGCTGCCAGACACTGGTCTTGTATGACTCAAAAGGGTTTGTTTAGGAAGTCATGTGTGGCCATAGCTTAATACCTATTGTTTTTCAGGAATATCAATTATAATGAGGTCTATACGGCTTCTTGCTGACTTTTCTCTCATGTTTTCATAGGCTGGCAGATTGGCTCACACTTTGATTTCGTTGGTTCAGTTTGAGATTGGCTTGCCCCATAATTGGGCATGTAGGTAGGTACCTTGGTAAATATCAAGCTGATGGTGTGATGGGTAGGCTGCTAAATATAATTATAGTTTGTATATCCACAGTCTCAATGATAACCATGATTTGCATGCAAGTTTGACAATGACTGGAAATTGCTAATGGAATTAATAATGTTAAAGCTCCATATGCATGTGGTTTTGCCATTGGTGGTGTGTATAAACATCAGTATGACCATTCAATTGTTGTTTAGTTGCTTAGCAGATTTTCTTTCAGACAATCTGGTTTAAAATACATCAGCATCGCTTATCTCAACATTTTATGATGTAAGCTGTACTTCCACAGTGGAGGGAATTCCAGCTATTTTGTTTGTTTTTGCACACAATTTTACATTTTTCAGCAAAAGGTGGAGGGTCAGTCCACTATCTAATCCAAATATGTTTCTTTTGAGTACAAAATGTGCTGGTTAACATCAATGTTTCTACTTAGCATGGTGTTTTTCATTTTTTCCCTTTAGCTTTCTTATCAGCATAAAATAGCATAGGTTATTGGGGGGCAAATCAACATGGGGGGGCAAGATCAACATTGGTGGGGCCATGGCCCCCACAAAAGGATAAAAATCGACGCCCCTGGCATTGGGAGTTCATGAGATGTTTTACGCAGGGCGAACGTGTATATAAGCGGTCCTCAATTTTGGTGCTGTTTTCCGTTTTGCCGTCCTTTGTGTGGAATAAGTGCTTCAGTTAGAACATTGAGGGTTCCTCCTCGCAATGACAAGATGCAAGGTCCGACCAGAGCGCAACGTTTCGCCCTCTGCGAACAGAACCGATGAATAGCATCAGTCGCTTCAAGTCTGCGGTACGCTTCGCCATATAGGGTGCTTTTGCTGTGGCAGAACTATGGCTCTGACCTGACACGTGGGCTGACGGTGAGCCATGCCGTCAGTTTGGCGGGAATTTGCTCTTCGATCAGTATTCCACCTGCTCTGGTGTTGAAGAGGTATCGGAAGTGTAGTAGCCTTTGTTTCCAGGAGCATTATTTCCCTTTTAAGTAAAATAGGATCCATCGTCCATCACATCAATGTGTTGTCCTGCTAGCATCACCTTATGCGCCAGCTTTTTAATTATTTGCTTCTGAGTGGTCTTGTGCCTTTCTATGGTTGCTGGAATATTTTTCCTGCATGCAATTCCTCCCGTTTTCAGTATTCTGCGCACATTATCCTTGTAATACATTGCACTTTTGGCTAGTTTTCTTGTTGGAATTCCTTGCTTTGTTTTTTCTTCTCTTGTAAGACAGGCATCTTCTCTTGTTCATCTTCTTTCGCTTCAGCCCCGACCGATTCTCCTCTTCTCTGATGTTGCTCTCCAGCTCATGCTGCCGTATGATAGTAAAACAGATTGCTTGATGTACGTTCAAGGCCAGCAAATGGCGCACAGTGAACATTTTCCAAATTCACGGTGCTGTTCGTAAAACTCTAGTCACGATAGTATGCGGCATGGGTCCTTCTTTATCGCCTCCAAATTCAGCACAGACATGACGCATTTATTCGCAAATGATTCCACGTGAAAGATAAGTAAGCGGACTTCAACGTGGCGTAACTTTTAAGCATCTACCCAGAGAACAAGATGAGCTATACCCGTTAAGTTTTGTTCACGGTTTTACTACTGACCCGTTAGACCCCGTGGGTCGTGTATATGTGCTGGCGGGTAACTCCGTGAAGACCGAGCGTTACCGACCCCTCGTGATGTTATCCAAGCGTGTGCACGACAGCTGGGCGATTAGCCCTGACAACAGGAGCAAAAACAGTAGCGAGGGTGTGTAGGTAATTTAGCCAGACAGGCACCACTACTGAAGTCGGGCACGTAGGTTGCAGGGAGGGGCCGGTAATGAGAACCGACATTCAAGGTGCACGCGATCACCCAACCACTCGTTGCTCAACTGCTCTTCTTTATAATGCACCTACAACCTTCGATGGGAGAGTTGCATCGCCGCCCCGTTCCACCTCGCCACGAGTGAGATTATTCAATGACGCCGCCCGTGAGGTATGGATAAACGCCAACTGCTTATAGGCCTCTGGTGTGTGTGCGCATATACATGATCTGCGGAGCGGACACGACCGAGTACGTGCCGAGTACACTTTCAGCTGCCCCTCAGCGCGTCAGGACCACGTCAGGACCACGTTACACTTGTGACCTCCGTCACGGAACAGTCGGCGCGCCAGTCTTCGGCACCACCTACACTCAGCTGCTGACGCCGTGCCGTGCTCATTCACAACTAGTTATCGCCGCGTCCTATTGATTCCACAATGAAGCCTCATTATTCACATCGTGTCATATGATTGATATTCATTCATATCAGTGGCGCAGCCAGGATTTTCGTAAGGGGAGGCCGGACAAAAAATGTCATGGAACGGAGACCGCTTTAGGCGTGCTTTGCGCTCCGGATTTTTTTCTTCGGTTTTTCCTGTTGAAAATCTCAAACTTTCTCGTTTAATTTACTCTTTTTTCGTTCCTAATGAAGGCGAGCAATCGCCTCTTCGTCTCCCCCTCCCCTCTCTTGGTGTATCTCCGATCGATATTCATATTCGTGTTCAGATTCATCTTCATATCACCGTTCTTGAATGCTTATATTGATAGCTATGGTACTGATTCTAAGTCAACAATCGCTCGCGACAGAGTGGTGACAGAGGTGTCCTGCATCACCACTCGGTACAGGACAGTGGTGACAGAGGCGTCCTGCACCACCACTCGGTACAGGACAGTGGTGACAGAGGCGTCCTGCACCACCACTCGGTACAGGACAGTGGTGACAGAGGTGTCCTGCATCACCACTCGGTACAGGACAGTGGTGACAGAGGCGTCCTGCACCACCACTCGGTACAGGACAGTGGTGACAGAGGCGTCCTGCACCACCACTCGGTACAGGACAGTGGTGACAGAGGCGTCCTGCACCACCACTCGGTACAGGACAGTGGTGACAGAGGCGTCCTGCACCACCACTCGGTACAGGACAGTGGTGACAGAGGTGTCCTGCATCACCACTCGGTACAGGACAGTGGTGACAGAGGCGTCCTGCACCACCACTCGGTACAGGACAGTGGTGACAGAGGCGTCCTGCACCACCACTCGGTACAGGACAGTGGTGACAGAGGCGTCCTGCACCATCTTCCACAACCAATTCGCCTTGCTTTCCTTTAGAGTGTAAGAGCTGAGTTCGCACCAGAACAGTCGGAGCCAATTTTCGCCGCCTTCGAACCACTGCTGTGCAAAGCCATGTGTCCGGCGCTGAGCCATCCGAAGTTGATAAGCTGGCGCAATGCTGGCAGAGCAGTTACCCTGCCAATTTACTGGATGCTACACACATACATTCATATAGACAGGAAAATAGGGAAACAAATGACTGAGCTAGCACGGAGAAGCACTACCTGACCACGGATGAGTAGCACGATGCATGCGGAGAGTAACACGACGAGACACGTTGACCCGTTTCAGGAAACGGCACATCAGCTGTGGCGTTCGAGATTCCGTTGGACACGGCAGAGAGTCTGATCCAGCGGCACCCGCCCAAGCGATTCACGCGGCTCGAAGACAACCAGCTGACGCTGGATATCTTCAAAGGCAAACACGCCGACGCGACCGACCGGCGTAACAAGGTAGCCGTAACAGTAACAAGGTAGCCGTAACAGTACAAGGTAGCCGTAACAGTAACAAGGTAGCCGTAACAGTAGCAAAGTAGCAGTAACAATAACAAGATAGCCGTAACAATAACAAGGTATCCGTCCCAACGGCGGCGGCGACACGCGCCGATCGCCACCACCACGGTGCGGGACAGGGAGAGCGGTCGCGTGAACTTCCGCTCATCCTTGTCGCTCACACAGCCATCAAACAGGCCAACTGTTAGCCCCGTGACGTGGGAAGGACGAATCCCACGTGTAGTCGTCCCACATTATTCGTCTGTCTTTCCGCGTTATTCGCCTGTCGTCCCACATTTTCGCCTGTCGTCCCACATTATGCGTCTGTCGTCCCACATTTTTCGCTTATTATTCCACATTATTTGCCTGTTGACCCACATTATCCATCTGTTGATTTACGTTATTCGCCTGTCGACCCCATTATTCGCCTATCGACCCCATTATTCGCCTGTCGACCCACATTATTCGCTTGTCGTCCATCATTATTCGCCCGTCGTCCCACATTGTTCGCCTGTCGTCCCACGTTTTTCGTCTGTCGACCCACATTATTCGTCTGTCGACCCACATTATTCGCCTGTCATCCCACATTATTCGTCTGTCGTCCCACATTATTTGCCTGTTGACCCACGCTATTCGCCTGCCGTCCCATATTATTCGCCTGTCGTGCCACATTATTCGCATGTCGACCCACATTATTATAACTCGCGCCGGGTCAAAAATCGCTCCGGGTTCCCCAAATATGGAGTTGAGGGCCCGAAAATTATCGTCCGGGTCTGAGAAGCCGCTAAATATTGTCGGTTGTCCCAAATAAATACGTGGCCTTAAAAAAGTCGCACCGGAACTAGAACACAAAACCAACCCGAGGACCCAAAGATAAGCAGATATGGTGAAAGATACACGTCCAGGGTCCGGAAAATCGTTCTGCAGCCCCCAAAATCCTACAAGGAGGCCTCCAAAAATCGTGTACGGCCCCTGAAAATACGTACTGGGTCTCAAAACTTCGCGACAGGGCACACAAATATGGCGCCGGATGCCCGAAAAATCACTGCCAGAACCCAGACATCGAATAATTCAGAAGAAATCCCGAAGAATAATGTGGAGCCCAGAAAATTTTTTCCGGTCCCCGGAAATTTAGTAGGCCACTAATTGTTTTGATTACAGGGGTCCCTCTGAACAATAGCGGACGAAAATCGGGGATTTTTCTCGACTGCGGGTACGTGGGTCCCCTCCAAATCCATTCGCCCCCCTCCTCCCGCAGGTACGTCACTGATATATATATATATATATATATTTATTTTTTCCCTCTCGCTGCTCTTCGTTCTAGTTTCAGTTCCGTGTCACAAGAAACGCTGCTTATATACAAAGGTACTGAGATAAAATGTAACTGGAATCATTGGACATCGATAGAGACCAATGCAATGAGCCAATCTGAGGAATGCTTTTTGTTTCCAATCACCGCCATTGTGAGCGCACAAGCCAAATCAAAATTAAATTAGTAGTGCAGAATCATTTCAATACTCAGATGCTACAATTCGCTTTACAATTGACTGGCACCCACACAGAGCTGTTGCACGGTAAGCATTGACCGGGCACAAAATGTTTGGTTAGCGACGGCAGGCACGTGTAGGTCAGGTCAGGGCAGCATTCCACCCAGCGGACACGCGATGCACCACTCACGAGCCCCCACCAGGTGCTTACCAGTCATAGGAATCTAGGACAGCCAGTCGGAATGCCTGCCTCGGCCAGACAGGGGGCGGTGGGGGGGGGGGGGCAGACAGGGTCAAGCCACCTCTGTGTCGCTTACTCCCCCACCCCCACCCCGGTTTGCTCAATATACGGGCCTTGTGGTGTCCGTATGTCACCGGCGGCGCGCCCAGACATTCATTGGTTGGTTGGCTGTCCCTTAATGAGCGCCCTTGAATGGTTTTTGATGTTGAAAAACATGCATCTGCTAGCAACGGCTCAGTCAGGATCATTTTTAATGGAGAGGGAAGGGAGGAGGACCCGGTGCAGGACGGGCGCCGCTCCCCTGAGATGTCCATTTATTTCCGTCGGGGTGGCCCTTGTCAAGGTGCTTATGCCACTTCTACAAAGCATAATTTTGGGAGGACAAGCCCTGCAACGGTCGAAGTGCCCCTCTCTGCAGAATGTAGGGGAGACTGCAACTGCTGGGGAGTCCCTCTCTGCAGACTATACAGAGACTCCCTACGATGGCTGGGACGCTCCTCTCTGCAGACTGCAGGAGTGTTCCTACAACGGTCGGGGTGCCCCTAAAAGTCGCATTGCTCCATCAATATAGTGGAAAAGGTTCCTGAAACTTATAGGGAGGGAGGAAGTGCCCTGGAGCCCCATCCTGGCCGCGCCATTGTTTGCTAGAACATTTCCGGGAAACGGAGATATGTAAGCTGCAAAATATGAACTGCCAAGGGGTACCCTGCCTGGGCGCGCCTCGATATGAACATTACCACCAGATCGATGCCCGGCTGCCGGCGTGGTGTCGTTATCGCTACCACGTGGGGCAGGGAGAGAGGAGGGCGGGGATGTAGCTTCAGATCTCTTTGTGGGTGCACATACATCCACTAACAAAATTTGAAGCACAAACATTGCTTGTGCGCCCACAAAAAGGTTACAGGACTAGGGGCGCACTTCCCCCTTCGCTCTTATCTATTTGTGATGTTCCCCCTCACTACCTGAAAAGTCAACGTTGCGCCAAAATATAAAATGTGCACCCACAGAGTTTTGGAAAATTTCGGGAGGGGAGAAGGGAGAGTGAACTTAGGAATGTATTCGAGCTTAATTACCACTGCGAGTCGGGAAGCAACTCATCACTCATCCGTCTGTGCAGCTGTTGAACCGTTTACTAAGTCACTGGGATTTTCTATTATTTGTCGAATTGATCATTGCGATGCCTTTTTGCATCCCACCGCCCCTCCACTTCTTCCTCTGGGCTGGCACGCACAGTAATTAACCTCCTGATGGCCGCGGTTGGTGGGGAATTCCTATTGTGCCCGTACCAGGAGAGGAGACATAATACGGATGAGAATCGGCAAAGCTAAAACATTGTAGCGCTGGAAATCAATGGAGGCGCTCCAAGGCAACCAAATCAGTGGTGAACTCACTCAAGTGACAAACTTCGGTACGGCAACGTGTCCTGGTTAATGAAGCCTAGAATTGGTTGCAAAGACTTTAACTTCCAATACTTCGCCCGAATTTAATGCACGAATGTAGGACTTAAAGTAGCACCGATCTGCCCCAATCGTGTTTGGCGCTCGCGGTATCCCGAGCCGCCGCCAACTTTGATCCGCCTCTGGCTCCCGCCTTTGATCGCTGGCCTCCGTCCGGCCTGGTCGTCACCGACCGTCTCCCGCCACCACTCGGCGCGCCAATTTAGCGCCAAACGGCGTGGCGGCACGCCAGCTGATCGGTGGCGCGCTTTTTGTCTGCCACCGACAGATATTGAACCAGCGGGTGCAGAGCGCGCGAACGAGGAACCTGCGCAGCGCCGGCCGGGCCAAGTCGCGCACAACCACCCACTCCGATGACGATCCTGTGAGTACCTCAGTTGGACAATCCTCAGTCCTCAGTCCTCAGTGCCTCAGTTGGGCTGCGTTGACGGTATCCAGGTGAGTGGCGTTCTACCCATATTCGTAATGCAAGTGGCCAGGCAAGTGGCAGACGTGTCGAGGTGTGCTGAACAATGACATACAGGTGAGTCTCGCAAGCAATGACCAGGTATGTCGCATAGTTATATTTAGCATTTAGTTATGTTCTGCACTCGGTGAGACTGAACAATCAGTGTTTAGGCGGCCGGAGTGTGTGTCTCGTAATCGGCTACCATGTGTCGGGAGCACGTGCGCTTACGATGTACTAACAATTACAATGTGTTCATTTACATGTTGCCCGTCAGATGGCAGTTCCGTCAAAACAGATCTGGCTGACAGGTGCATTAAGCTGGTCTCCTGACCTTACAGATGGGATGAGCAGAACGTACATCATGTGGTGCAGACATTATTACGAGGAGGCACTGGGAACCACAGCCAATGCAATTGTGCTCTAGTTAGCGTTTCTAAGGTTCAGCTACGAAGTCTAACCGCCAAAAATGGTTAATGCTTTCATGATTTGCTACAAATACACACGCCTTGGAGTCAGCCTTTCCCGCAGTAATTCAGCAACCCTGAGCGGGGATTACCCTCCAGGATTGCCTGCCGGGATTACCTGCCGGGATTACTTGCCGGGATTGCCTGGCGGGATTACTTGCCGGGATTGCCTGGCGGGATTACTTGCCGGTGTTACTTGGGAGGCGATTAGCCTCCGGGATTACCTTCCGGGATTACCTGAGCTGGATCAGCGCAATAGACACACACCGCACAACACGCGTCATGTTGTACACGGCTGCTGTCAGGCATGATTGGTGTTTACCATGGTAAACACCAATCACAGTGATTACTGTCCGCGTGCACGCGGACAGTAATCGCGGCACGCGGCACGCGTGCACGCGGACAGTAAAGATGCTCGTCTCACAATCGAAAGGTTATGGGTTGGAGTCTCACCTGTCGCTACTCTTCGCCCGCGACCAATCGGCGTGAGAGATTGGCGACGCTACATGACTCAACGGTCGACGTGTCGTAAAGCCAATAACCAACCAGCGGACAGTAATCACGGCCGGTGTGTTACCAATGCACCACGCAGCAACGCACGGTCCGACAATTGTGCTAACTAACGGCGCACCTGCGTTCCAGATTGAGAGCGGCGTCGACGAGGAGAGGAAGGACGGCACTGAGCTTTCATAGGCGCTTGGAATGTGTGGACAATTAGGCTCCAGTGCGCCGGTCGGCCATCTCGGGAAGACGGTAGCTACCCGAGGAGCGGTGACCCCCGGCTGACCGGAGGCAGACTGTTCGGGACGTCTTGGCTCACGAAAGAAAACGACAATCGTCTGCGATCGGAAACGGGTCGTACCTGAGAGACGACCGTCCCTCGTCCGACGGAGTCCGACTGAGGGCGGTTCTCCGACGTCCATGACCATTGGTCACGTGTTCTCCCACGGTCATGACCATTGGTCGTGTGTTCTCCCAGAGGTTTATCTGGAAATCGCTTTTTCGACTGCGAACCAGACCACCTGCGGAACATGCTGCCCCTCGGTCCCCGTTTCCGACAATCTCTGCGACACCTTCTCTTTGTCACTGGTCACAGCTCCGTTCATGCTAGGGTCACGGTAGCTCGGCCGGTAGAGCATTCGGCTATTGATCGCAAGATCGTAGGTTCGAATCCCGCAACCTGCGAGATTACCGAGTCCACTCGGTATCGAGCAGCGTGAGAGGTTGCCGACCCAATATGGTGTTGCAATCGAATGCGTCGTAAAATAGCACAAGTGTCTTGTTCCGAATCGCCTGTCGACAGGAAGCTCAACTTGCAGACACCTCCTTGAGAACAAGAACCTTGGGTTCTTTTGCGACACATTCAACTGCTAGGTCGTATCGCGTCGCCTGCTGCTAGGCATGCACCTTCTCCATCGACTGCGGGTCCGGGTCCCTCTGTGACGCCTCCCCTATTGACTCCGGTGTCGGGTCCCCTGGACAGCGATATTCCCGCCATCGACTGCGGGTCCAGGTCCCTCTGCGACGTCCCCCCTATCGACTACGGCGTCCGGTCCCCTGGACACCAATAGTCCAGCTATCGACTGTGTGACAGAACCGTCAGCCACGACGTGTTCGGAGTTGGCCCCCTGGCGACACGACCGGCAGCCTTCAGGCGCCCTGGCGGAGGCCGTCACACGCCGGTCGACAGAGTGGCGATGTCGACCACCCTGACGGAGCAGACGCCGCCGGGGTTCGCGCTCCAGCACACCCCTCGGCTTCGTTCTGGGACGCTTGTGTGAGGCGGGTGCTGAGCTAGGGCACAGCCGTGTGAGGTGGGTGCTGAGCTGGGGAGGTGGGTGGGACGCCGGGAGGTGGGGCTGTGGGGGCCGCGTGTGGGGGTCTTGTGAGGCGGGTGTTGAGCTGGGGAACAGCCGTGTGAGGCGGGTGCTGAGCTGGGGCACAGCCGTGTGAGGCGGGTGTTGAGCTGGGGCACAGCCGTGTGAGGCGGGTGCTGAGCTGGGGAACAGCCGTGTGAGGCGGGTGTTGAGCTGGGGAACAGCCGTGTGAGGCGGGTGCTGAGCTAGGATGGCAGGCTCTGGTGAGTCGACTGAAGTCAGCAGTCGTCCTGCCGTGTGTTGCCGCTGTCATGTCGACGCCCGTCCATTGAGTGCTGGCATCAGCAGCCATGTGGGCACCCGTCCATTGAGTGCTGGCGCCTCGGTTGTGGCAGCCGTGGCTGCGTGAGGCGCTGTACAGGGTCTGTTGTGCTCTGTTGCGCTCTGTTCAGAGTCTGCTGTGTTGGGCCCCGTGCACAGGTGCTGTACTGGTCTCCGTAGAGTGGACGTTGTTCTGGGCGCCGTGAAGTTGGTGTTGTGCTGTGTCGCGGCCCAACCGGCAGTTTGTTTTGCTGCGACGGTCCGTTTGCATACACAGGTCGGCGGTCAATGATCCCGGCGTTCCTTCACTATACAGAGCGTTTGCAACTTGCAAAACCATTCTCTGTGAAGTGCTCAGGATGTTTGGGTAATCATTCAGATGTGTAGATATCGCAATGGGCTTTTGACTTACCGCAATGAATGTTGCATGGCATCTTGTAAGTCAGACTTTTTGATCTTTTCGACAATATGTTTATTGTATATTGTATTAACTCAATCAAACTAGCAATTCATCCGCAATTCCGTGTGCGCAAGGAAATGGAAAAACAACCGCTGCTCTTTTGGGATGGATGGACATATCATTACCCAAGGTGATAGCGCCTCGTCGTTTTACAAGGAGATTGAAGTGTGGCGTGCTGCTATTGCCATGTGTTTCAAAATATACTATTGACTTGCAATAGGTCTTTGCAAGGTCTTTCACTGTGGTGTAAATTAACATTGATGCTGATTGACTTCTTGGAAGAATGCAAGTGATGGGAGGAGCGCGGTTGAGGTGGCACCATGTGTACAGGGGGCTCGGTTGAGGTGACACCATGTGTACAGGGGACTCGGCTGAGGCGGTACCATGTGTACAGGGGGCTCGGCTGAGGTGACACCATGTGTACAGGGGACTCGGCTGAGGTGGTACCATGTGTACAGGGGGCTCGGCCGAGGTGGCACCATGTGTACAGGGGGCTCGTCCGAGGTGGCACCATGTGTACAGGGGGCTCGGCTGAGTCGGTACCATGTGTACAGGGGGCTCGGCTGAGGTGACACCATGTGTACAGGGGACTCGGCTGAGGTGGTACCATGTGTACAGGGGGCTCGGCTGAGGTGATACCATGTGTACAGGGGGCTCGGCCGAGGTGGCACCATGTGTACAGGGAGGCTCGGCTAAGGTGGCACCATGTGTTCAGGAACCATTAGCATCAATCTGGCGACATCCAGCTCAGCTGGCTGTTGTCCTATCACATGTAGGCAATTTTAGAACAATTCCCATGGAATTACGCAAAACTTTGTAGGCGTAAGCCATATTATATCAAGCTATCAAATCAGTGTTAAATATGCCTCAACCAATCGCTCAACTGAACTTGACGTTCAGCAATGTCCTTCAGCGGCTCAGCTCTGTCTCCATGAAGCAATGTGGGGGTAATTTGGCTCAGCGATGCACGTATTCAGCTGAATGTATCTGTTGACCACCATGCCGGTATGGTGAATAATTCATTACCGGTTAGGAGAGGATCGGTTTAACAGAACCGCAATCCGGCTCCGCAGGCTGGCTCTGCAGTCCGGCTCCGCAGTCCGGCTCCGCAGGCTGGCTCTGCAGTCCGGCTCCGCGCTCCGGCCCCGCAGTTCGGCTCCGCAGGCTGGCTCTGCAGTCCGGCTCCGCAGTCCGGCCCCGCAGTCCGGCTCCGCAGTGGGCCAGAAAGCCAGTGGCTCCATGTTTTCGAGCTATGTGTAAGGGAAATGAATGGTGAGAGGCAGCCAGGTACCTTCTTGGGCATGCCCCACTTCCGAAATTAAAATTAAAGTTGCCGGTCATAACGTGCACGTCAAAGCAGTAAAATGTATATGATGCTGATTAAAAAGCCACTATTCAGCACTACCAGTATACATGGTGTGCTAAACTACGACATTATAGGTGCCGCGAATACGAAGATGCATTTCGGCACTGTGTGACATAACAAAGTAAATATATAAATTAATAAATACACAAGTGAATAGCTATTGACATACATATATGCATATATGTGTATACACATACATACACACACACACACACACACACATATATATATATATATATATATATATATATATATATATATATATATATATATATATATATATATATACGACTCGTGAAACCATAACACCACAGCGACGACGAGAAAGGATGACTGCAACGACGAGAAGGATTTACAAACACATCAGGTGTCCGATTAATCTGCAGCAGCGCAGCACATTATGCAAAAGACGATACTCAAGTAAATTTGAATCAAAAGAGAAGAGTCGAACTCACAAAAGTGCCAGGAAGCTTGAGAATGGTATGCCAGACACATGACCAGTTTCTATCTCTTCAGCCCATTCTTCAGCCTCCCTCCAGGTGTGGCTGAATACGTCTTCCTCGGCACGGTCGAGGACGGCCGAGGAAGCTGGAGGAGGGCCCGTGTCGCAGGGTGGCGCTGGCTGGGCTTTCTCTGTACAGCGCCTCATGCGGATTGGGCGTTTGCCCGCCCGGTTCCGGCTTCCCGAAAGCTACCGCGGGCGAGGACCTTGTTTATGGTAACACGGGTGCCACCACCACAGCGACGGAGTGCCTCTGTGAAAGGTTGTCGACAGATTAAGTTGCCTGCTTAACTGAGTACTCGAGGTTTGAGGCAGGCTGATCATGTGGCGAGAGTGGGACAATAGTTAGGGTGATGGGACGAGAACCAATCATGGGCAAATTTTCGTCAAGACTGTACGTGCAACGCTCAGAAAGTCATCCGTAAGCTCTTCGAAAAATGGGGAAGCAGCTGGAATTTGAATAGGCTCGCGCACTTAACCGAAGCGAAATGTGAGCAAACCATGACATTAAGCGCAATTTCGAGCATTAATAGCGGAATCTTATTCAATGCCACACGATTCGAGTGTCGCTTAAAGGATAAAGGATACGGAACATCGTCCTATCGTGCACAGAGCGTGAGTCATCCAAGAGCATCCGGGTCATTCTCGGACTGTCAGAATTGGCGCCATATTGACCTCTCCTTTCACAAACTGCTTAAAACCTCGCAGTGTAGTGGGAGGATCAATTTGACACACATACACACACACACACACCGTCAACAGTGCGAGAGATAAGGAAATCCGCGGCACTGCGAGGGTTAATCTGTCGCCACCCGGCCATCAGAATTGAAATTAACTATGGATTTTCAATCTTCGAACGACTAGTTTGGTTAAAGGAAACTAACCACCATGCCGAAATTCTGCAATCATACTAATTAGGGGTATTGGCACCTGAAAATGATGAATATGACATTGGTTTTGCGAAATATTATGCCTATACTTCAAAAAACCGGATTTTGGAAGGTTTATTTATTTTTTATCATAGGCCTCTAAAGGTTCGCCAAGAGAGGAATATAACTCTATGGCAGCAATATAGACTCATATTGCAATATAGACTCATATTGCAATATAGACTCACTCATATAGCTTGTAATTTCCATTGAAATGCTGTTTGCTTCCATATGCTTCCATATGAAGGAATTTCAGAACGCCAAAGGAATTTTCACAACGCCCACCGAGTCTGTCCATGTCCCAAAACCGATGATAAAAGGCCTTATAACTTCGGCTGGAAGATGTTTTGGACCGAACGGAGTATGAGGTAAGTGATTTCTCGACGTGGTCTTCAAAACTGCTATCTCAGTTAAAATCCCATTATAAAGGTGGTTAGTTTCCTTGAATTGCCTTTAGAAGATGGCGGAGATAGCGGTATTCTACTGACGGTTGGGAAAAAGCTGCAACAGGGAGATGGGCACTTCATATGAACGCGAACGCAGAAACATGACACGACACGGGTCGCACGGTCCACGGTCCCCCACGGTCCCCATAGCGCCAAAGCTATGGGGCCAAGGCTATGTGGCCGAAGTTATGGGGCTGATGATATGCGGCCGAGGTTATTAAAAAGCAAGTGGCGCCGTTCAACCATTCACAGAAATGAAAACATTTCCTAGGAAGGATGATGCTCTGCGTGGGAAAACCCAAGCACAGACTTGGCTTTCCAATCATGGAGAGGTGGATGCATACGTGTCTTCATGTTTCTTTTCAATTTTGAACAGTTTCTAGTCACTTGCAGTGAAAAGCCTAGCCAGGTACAGGTACTTCAGTACCTCACTATACAGGGCTGGAGATCTCTCACGAAGTCAAGGGGTCCAAGTCGTTACTTTCAAGATACGTTTTCAGATTGAATAGGAAAATGACATATCAGCACTAGCAGGATACCAAACCAGTGGAGCCCAGACCCCCCCCCCCCCCCGATCCACCCGGGATCTCGAGCCATGTCCCTATACCTAGGTAAGCCACCTACACAGTAACTTCAAATTACACACAACTTTTGTGTAATTGTAACATATACCGCTAAATGATCAAAGAAGCACACTACATACTCACCAGGGGCGGATCCAGGTATTGTCAAGTGGGCACATGTCCGGAGTGGCGCCTTTATTCCGAGGGGAACCTCTGGCTGAAAACAAATCAAGGGGGTGCAGTAGAGCGCCTTTCCTCCAAGAGGGACACACCTAGCTTTAAAAAAATCGGCTTAAGTGCGCTTAACTGGACTCAGCCTAAGTTGTGGCTCTCCCAAGAATAATGTGGGCTGTTCCCCACCAGGTATAACTGAGTTAAGTTGGGCTGAGCCCAAGTTGTGACTCGGTCCAGCATAATGCGGGCTGTGCACATGCAATTTTATATGATGCAAGCGACGAAGCTAGGCTATCCTTGAGCTCTGCCCAGGCTATGCAGTGTGTCCAACTTTCCCACCTTCAGTCCAGGCAGATTGCTGGCTGGGACACAATTTTGAGGCCTATGCACAGTGGGCCAGGAGCCAGATCTAGCGCGACATAATTGGTTCCAGTTACTTTTTCGTTCTTTTCAATATGAAGCATACACCAAACTGTCCCAAATTGACCATGGAACATAAATGTGGCACTAGGTATTCAGTTAGTATATCCAATGTCCATGCAAGCATAACATTCCATAATAAGAAACTTTGCATGACGGATTGGAAAAGGAGTCAAGGCCTTATGAAATCGGCTTGCATTAATACGGGCAAAACGAAATATTGGAACAGGTTTCTTGTATGGCGCGTGCGTTTGTGTCATAATGAGACATTATGATAAAAGGGAAAGAAAAAATCTCAAAATGTCTTTGGTACAAGTTAGCACAATTTTAAGGACTAATACAACTTACCGCAAAAGAGGGTTAGGAATAATTCGTCCGAGCCGATCGTATTAGTGCCGCCAGATACCGCGATAAATAGAGCATCATCGTGTTCCTCAATAAAATAGCTTTCTGGGACAGGTCCACTTTCTGTTCGAACCTGCTACCTTGTGTCTGAGAAGCAATCATATGATCGAGGTCGCCCGCCGGTCTAGTGATGCCACGCGGCCCTGAGTTCCGCGAATGGTCAATTCTGGTCGAAGCGCCCTGAAGCCATGAGTCCAAATCCGACGCAAAGGATAAATCCAAAGCTGATGTATGAAGGAGTATGGAGACGAAAACGTTTCTTTTTTGTTGCTGACAAAACACCCGTTTACCGCCAGTAAGGAGGCGGAAAACGGGATGTTGTTAACGCATCTTATAATTCTGGACTTACATTGAACTTGGAGGAGGGCACAGATTAAGCGCAAACACGTTTGGTACGGGCAAGACAATGAAATAAGGACCAACTTCGCTTTTTCCATTATGCGTCAGCATCATCAGCAACCATAGAAAGCGATACTCATTTACCATGTTGTTCTGTGTGTTATTGTCTAGGCTATCAGCACAAAATTTATGCATGTACTTACACACTCACACGGGTGACTGCAGACAGAACTGAATAAAAAAGACTGCATGCACGCGCGGACCTCTGGCACAGCTGGTGCGATCCACCAATACGCGTCACACCTCCCCACACCGACCCATCCCGGATTTCTTCATAAATTGGTGGACAGGGGTAATTGAGCGCCCCGAATCCAATGGTGACACTCCCATTTCGATCTGACCAACCGCACGTGCGTTATAGCTTCAGGCATTTTTTGATGGTCACGATGTAAGGTTAACTTTAAATGGCCATAACTTCTGTTATAATCAACATAATTGCATAAACAAATATATTGCTGGATTCGTAATAGACCAAAGAACACGTTCCAGTGCTTTATTTTTCAATTTGACAATTTTTTTTCGGGTAACGTGACCTTAGGTCACGTGACACATCATATCGAGCGCATGGAAAATATCCAGTTTTTACATTTTTATATTGTTGTGTACTATGTTGTCTTTGACTACAAAAGAAATTGGAGATATGTTTTTTCTAGATTTCGTATTAAAATCAGAGTATGGAGCGATGACGTCATCAATGGCACGCGATTGTAGGCCACTCAGGGTTGAAGTCAGTTTGTTTCGTGATCTCGTAGCCTTGCAACCTCCGATGACCTCGGTGACCTTATCTGATCTCCGTTTTACTTCCATGAACTTGACTGACCTTTGGTGACCTCCTAGGGGTCATTTAAGCAAAGACTTGACCTTTGACATTTAATGACTTATACGGGAGGAGGGAGATTACTGGCGTTATTTTGGATGCTGAATTCGAATTCAGATACAAAAGTACTCCCTCAAGGCTTGGAGTTTTGCAATTTAGGTAAATCTCTAATTTGATTCCAAAGAATAACGTGTGACCTTGACCTAACATGTGACCTTGTCTCCGTTACAGTGAATTATAGTTACGATAGAGCTGCAAAGATGCTAAAACAAGAGTGCCGAAACTATTGTGCAGATCCTGATGCTGTACACAAAGTCCAGCGTCGGAAAACTGTTCAGTTAGTGCCAGCTTCTTTAGTAAGTGCCGTGCAAGATCGTCGTATTGAGAAGAGTACTTACTTGTGCCTAACATGCCGGAAGAGATTGATAAAGGACCCCAAGCGCTTGCCGCCGGAGGTGGCTCAAGAAGCCTCTGCGCCAGCTTCGTCAGACTCATCTCAATATGATTCAACATCAATAAGCAGCTCATCGCAGTGCGATGTCGACACACCAGCGAGACGACAGATCTACAAGGAAGATACTGAAGAAGTCCTGAAGGTTCTCCAACAGACACCGATTAGGACAAGTAAGTGCTAGGCGTATAAGAATACATTTTCCTCATGTAAATATTCTGTATTATGTGCATTACCATCATCAGACATCCTTTTGAAGCTGATATGCATACAGATTATATGAATTACATTTCGGTTATGAAAGGGAAACCACCATTAAAGAAGAAAAAAATGTTCCATTGCACTCAGTTCGCCGGGTCTAATAGTTTCGGGTTTCACAATGGAGAAAATGCATGTTGTTCCGATTACCACAACATTAACCTTGGGCGAGCGACAAATGTTCCCAGGTTCCATCATGTATGTAGGTATATTTACTACGTCAGTTCTTTGAGGACACAGTTTTGATCGCGTCCGAAAAATCAAATTGACATTTTGTAAACTATACTCTTTTTGACAGGTGGATTATCGGAAACACAGAAACAGACGAAAGGAAAGCGCAAATTGAGGGAAGCTACAAGGTTGATGAAAAGGAAACTGTCAACTTCCCTGGGTGTGGAAATCCCAACCCCTGGCGCCACTCCAGAGAAAAGGAGGCGGTCAGATACTGACATAAAACTGGAGCGGTGAGTGTTATGTCATGCATGTGTTGCAATTGTTGTATTTGATGCTTCGGTGGTGTCCGAAATGAGGCCGAATGAACTTTGAAATGAAATTGGAGCATAGCTGCATAAGACGCGCTGTAGTTCACCGAAGGTGATATGAGAATCTGTTGATTATATACACAGCTAGAGAGGCTACCGATATCGCGGCCTCTCCCCCTTAAAGGAAAAAAACGTAATTAATGAGCAACTGGGCTGAGGGTATTGTCCATAAACTTTTATATTTAGCAATATTGTTCTTATCATTATTATTTATATAATTTTGCACTTGCTGAACAATGTTTATGGTACTTACCAGTTTCTCCGTGAAGGTCCACTAAAGCGCAATTTAGTTACCAATTCCGTAACTTAGCCACCTAAATAGGTAAATACAATATCACGTGAAGTGCCCTTGTCATGCTTTAAAAAATGAAGGAAATATTGATAGGAAATGGTGTATTTCAGATACGACAAGCTGTTGCAACGATTGAAAGCCGAGTACGATCGTAGTGATGACTATCGACGGAGACTTCAAATCCTCACACTATCTCCGTTGTCTATACGGCAAACTGCATCCTACTTCGGGGCGAGCTTGCACATGGCCAAGAAAAGCCGCAAGCTTGCTAACGAACGTGGTATTTTCCCAGAAATAAGGAAGGGAGGGAGGGGTACAAGGATTACACTAGATGTCAGAGAGAGGGTGGTAGCATTCTATGCGTCAGATGATGTCAGTAGGATGTGTTCTGGTGCAAACGACTATGTAGTCGTGAGTAACGCAGATGGCGCAAAGGAAAAGATGCAAAAACGCTTAACTGTCGGTACCCTGAAAGAAACATATCAACTATACAAAGATGACCCCAACAATCCGAAACTGGGGTTTTCTTCATTTTGCGCACTTCGTCCGCGACTTCGTCCTTCGTCCACTGGGCTCCAGTGTGTTAGCTGGAAGTAGCGGCACGCACAGCGTGTGTGTGTGTGTGTACCACAAGAATGTCAAGCTAATGGTAGATTCATACGGAATTCCGGGTCTCACATACCGCGATCTAATCGACCACGCCGTATGTGACAGCAGTGATCCCGACTGTATGATGCACCGGTGTAACGACTGTCCGGGGGAAGAGGGTGTGTTGGGATTTTTGAGACTCGTACAGGATGACGGTCACAAAAACAACCGCGATGACGGAGTCGACATTGACGACGATGACGACGGCGACGACGGTGATGATATTGGCGTGGATGATGATTCAGGGGATGATGATGCGGACAGTGATGAAGAACATCGGTTTAAGCAATGGGTCAGCACGGATCGGTGCAATCTAATTGACGTTGTTCAGACTCGAGGTGAATTTCTACAGAGTTTAAGCAGTGCGGTCGTAAAACTGACCAAACATCATTACGTGTCGGCTAACCAGAGCAAAACACTTGCAGACCTCAAGGAATCACTTCCTCCTGGGGAAGCAGTGGTTGTAGGATATTTTTCAGAAAATTTCACTTTTGTTATCCAGGACGAGGTTCAGAGTTACCATTGGGATGCGGGACAATGCACCATACACCATACCCATTCATCTCCTATTGGCGAGAGGACGATGTTACGGTCCATCAGAGCTTTTGCGTCGTGTCAAACTCGGTAAAACATAACGCGACTGCTGTTCATGCCTTTTTGAAAAAACTAATCCCGGAACTGAAGACTCGGATCCCCAATCTGTCTAAAATTCATTAATTTTCTGATGGTTGCGCGGGACAATACAAAAATCGTTTCAACTTTATTAACATCTGCCAGCACGAGACAGACTTTGGATTAAAATGTGACTGGCAGTTCTTTGGAACAGCTCATGGGAAGGGGGCGTGTGACGGCATCGGCGGCACAATGAAACGGGCGACTGCGAGAGAAAGTCTCTGCCGTCCGCGCACACATCAGATCACGACAGCCTCAGAAGTGTACACCTTCCTGGCCGAAAAATTCCAAACATCAATTATCTCTTTGTTCGTTAGGCAAGTCGATATCGAATCCACAGCTCATGATCTAAAGACCCGCTTCGCCAAAGCTCTGACGGTCCAGGGAACACAGTCTCTGCACTGCTTCGTGCCGGTAAATACTACCACCATGAATGTGGCCGAACTGTCGGGCGAACAGGGGCGCCACGTCAATGTCTGCCGTTGAATGATGGGTCAGTGTCTAGGTAGCCACTCCAGTGAAGCATGTATTCATAGAACAATACATTGCACCTGTCACTAAACCTGTCTGTATACAGACCAGTGTACGTTTTCCTGTATACCCACATACACGACCACCACCAAAAATATGGGCGAGATCTACCGTTGTCCTTCCAACCATAACGATCTGTTACTAATGACTAAATATCTGGAATGCGGACGTGTATTGGACTTGACTATTAGCGTTGCTCAAACGATTGAATATGCCACTTAATTCGAATTCAGCATCCAAAAAAAAATATAATCTCCCTTCTCCCGTCAATAAATGTTAAAGGTCAAGTCTTTGCTTAAATGACCCCTAGGAGGTCAACAAAGGTCAGTCAAGTTCATGGAAGTAAAATGCAGATCAGATAAGGTCACCCGAGGTCATCGGAGGTTGCAAGGCACGAATCAAACTGACTTCAACCCTGAGTGGCCTACAATCGGGTGCCATTAATGACGTCATCGCTCCATACTCGGATTTTTAATACAAAATCTAGAAAAAAATTATCTCCAATTTCTTTTGTAGTCAAAGACAACATACTACACAACAATATAAAAATGTAAAAGCTGGATATTTTCCATGCGCTCGATATGATATGTCACGTGACCTAGGGTCACGTGACCAAAAAAAAAAGAAATTGTCAAATCTAAAAATAAAGCACTGGAACGTGATCTTTGGTCTATTACGAATCCAGCGATATATTTGTTTATGCAATTATGTTGATTATAACAGAAGTTATGGCCATTTAAAGTTAACCCTGCATCGTGACCATCAAAAAGTGCATGAGGCTATAACGCACGTGCGGTTGGTCAGATCGAAATGGGAGTGTCACCATTGGATTCGGGGCGCTCAATTACCCCTGTCCACCAATTTAAGAAGAAATCCGAGATGGGTCGGTGTTATTTTGCACCCCAGGTGTGACGCGTATTGGTGGACCGCACCAGCTATATCATTTGCAAACGATGCTTCGACACGCACAACTCCTCACCGACACTACACTACTGCTGCTGCTGATGCTGTCACTGCTGCTCGTGACTCCTCCACACATATGACTTCATGCAAACACTGCTGTCCCGCTCCCGCTCGTCGGGCGACTGGGATCATATAATTGCTTCCCACACACAAGGTAGCAGATTGGAGCAGGAAATTGGACCTGCCTCGGAAAGCTAATTTATTGGGGAACACGACGATGCTAAAATTATCGCGGTACCTGGCGGTACTCGAAAGATCGGCTCTACCAAAATTTTGCTAAGCCACTCCTGTGGTCATTTGTATGAGTCATTAAAGAATTTCGGTAAAATTCTACCAAAAAGAAGAAAACACTTTTTGCTTTCACTTTTATCATCAAGCCAATGTTCCATTCGAACACAACACACGCATAATGCAAGAAACCTATTTCAATATTTTCGTTTTGACCTAATTAAATACAAGCCGATTTCATGATGCGCTGATGCCTTTCCCACTGCGGCGGACAAAGTTTCCTGTTTCGTGAATTTGTATGCTTATATGGGCGAATTCACTGACAAACTATTGACAGATTCATGTTCCATGGTCAATTCCGAACAGTTTGATGTATGTTTCATATTGATACCGAAAAGTCACTGAAACCAATTATGTCGCGCTAGCCCGGGCTTCTGGCCCATTGTGCTATGGCGCGATTCGTACTGCTTCGGAGCGATTTTAAGCTCTTGTTGATTTTATGTTGTCCTTTCTTAATTTTTCGGGTTCATGATTTTTTGTTTGGTCCCGATGGAATCTTTGGGATCCCACGTTATTTTTCGTGTCGATGTGGGAGTATGAGGTCCCGCTATTTGGCACCCGACGCGATTTTGCTTCCCCAAAAATAAATCATACGGTTTCTTCGTTTTTTTTTTGGGGGGGGGGGGCTCCGGTGCGATTTTCAGGCCTCGGTGCGAGCTTTCGCGACCAGCTGTTTAACTCGGGTCTTCGACGCGATTTTTGGGGACCTTGAAGAGACTGCTGGGGTCAAAGCGCGATTCTGATCGGCCCCGGTGCGATTTGTGGGTTCCGACGCGGGTATTTGGGGACAGGGTGTATTTATTTCGGGCCCTCGATGCGAATCTGGGCCCTCCAACATAATTTTGTGTTAAGACCCAGCACAATTGCTATTGGGGCCCGGTTGCGATTTTCTGGGCTTCGACGCGAGTTCCCGAGCACAGCTCCACTTAATTGAGGCCACGACGATAATTTTTTGACACCGACTTGATTTTCGTGGACCCCGGCGCGAGTTTTCTGGGCAACACTATGCTTATTTGACTTGCTGAACCATAATTCTCGGGTGCCCCCAGACATTTTTTGGGCTTTGGCGTGATTTTTGTGGGGGCCGGCGCATTTTTTTCCAACATCAGCTCGATTCTCGGGGCCCCACGACCTCTCGGGGCTCCCAGTTTTCATTGGTCCCCAGCGGGCAAAGAAGACAAAATTTCGTCGAGCGAAGCACGCTCAAATGGCCCCCCTGCCACAACAGGACCATGACCTTTCACCTGGCATAACTAAAATGTTTATAAAAGCCACTCTTAGCTTTTATGCTCATGGTGATCAGCGCATCTAGCACTACCGGTGTGCTAATTTTAATGAAAATCTCAATAGTCTACCCTGCTTGGATATCCAGCGCATGTCAAGCTCAAAGTGAATATGAATTTATTCCTAATTTGACGAAAGTTGCATCATCGAGTTGCGCAGTTGGAAGCGCAATAACACGTTCGATATACAATAACAATAACCCAAACAGCTGATCCCCAATTGTCAACTCATGTCTGAAGTGCGCCAAAGGGAATGGTTCTCTGCTTTGCTGCGACGATTACTGGAATTTGGTTATGCTACTGTGATTCCTATCATACCCTGCATTTATTTCCAATCTGGCCATGACATGTAATTACCCATGATAAATATATGGTACCTACTTGGTTGTGTTGAACAAGTATCATTAAGCTTTCTGGGACTACCTAGGAAGTTATTCCCAAAAAAAGTAAAAAAAAACCTTAAAGCACAAATTTACCTTGGTAGGTAGGTGGGTACCTAGGCAGTACCTAGGTACCTAGGTAGGTAGGTAGGTAGGTACCTAGGTACCTAGGTACTAGGGAATATTTTGCTTGCTCACTGATGTGTATGTGTTTTTTTTTGTTATTATTTCTATGACAATTGCATCATTGATATGAATTGTCATCTTTAGGGTATTATTGTGGTAACTTTGTCTCAAAGGTGTTTTTTCTGTCAGAATTTTTCTTCAGAATACCATGTTTATGAAGGTGACCAAGATGATGGGACCACTTATTTTCTGTGCAAATGCAGTTTTTAATTTTTGTGTGAAATATTTTTTGACAAATTTGCCAACTTAAAAAACCTAAACTAGCCTAACCTAACCAAACCTAACCCATTTGTTTGCTTTATGGAGGGAAATGTATCTAAAAACTTTTCTTGGTACCACCTCAAAGCACAATAATACCAAAAAGTTTCAGAAAAAAATCACAAAAATTTTCACAACAAAATTGGATTTTTCTTCTTCAAAGGCAGCTTAGGTTAGGTTGGGTTAGGCTGGGTTAGGTATCTTTTTTAATTCGGATAATTTTCAGAAAATAAATTGCTTTACATTTTTCTAATTTTATTTTGGGGATTTTGTTTTCTCAAAAGGTAAGTTAGGTTAGGTTACGTGACATTTTTTTCTCAACATTTTTTTTATGCTGTTAACTGATTCAAAGGCCATTTTTTGGTATTATTTTGCTCACAGCCTGAAAAGTAAGCATTTGCACAGAAAATAAGTGCTTCCATCAGTCATCACCTTCATAAACATGGTATTCCAAAGAAAAATTCCAATTATTGCAGTTTAAGGCAACCATGTGACAAGCTTTACACACATTTTACCTCCATGAAGCATACCAAGGGGTTATATTTGGTTAAGTTAGGTTCGGTTAGGCTTTTGTGATAAGTGAGACAATTTTTTTAAACTTCTTTGTTTTGAATTTTGAATGTTAAATTATTAAGGAAAAAAATGTTCAGAAATTTTCCATTAAAAAAAGAAGAATTTGCATTCTTGCATGGAAGGTTAGGCTAGGTTAGGGTGGGTTGTGTTCCATCTTTTTCTTTATTTTGAACACTACTTTTCATGCTATATTACCCAACTCCAAACCACTTTTGGGGTGTTATTTTGCATCCCAACTGAAAAGTATGCATTTGTAGAGGAAATAAGTGGTCACATCATGTTCAGCACATTCACAAACATTGCATTAAAAAAAGAATTCCAAGAACTGAGAAATTACCTTAAACTCCATATTTTACCATCTTTAGCTTTATATGTTTGTGACATTTTATTGCATGATTGTATTTATTAGTTGTATTTTTAATTATGCAGCACTTAGTGACATGAACAGTTGTGCCAAGGTTTCCAGTTGAAGGATCAAACAGTTCTGACCTGCTTGTATTCAATGCATGCTACATATTTGAATCCTATACCTGATATGCTCATTTCAGCAACACTTCATATACTAGATGTTCTTAAAACTAAAAATGCTTTGTGATTGTGCTGACCTGCTTTCAATTTTTTTTCCAGTTATGAATGGTATACTGATACAGAAACAAGCTGGCAGCTAAAAACCTGCTTATCAAGGAACATTTGCTAACTTAAAATGCATCAATTGTAAGAGAAAAACATTGTGAATAGAACATCTTAATCATAAATCATGAGCAACTGCCCAGTTGATGGTGGACATTCTGATCAAGCAGAGATTGAGCCCATCCCCGAAGGTATGGCCTCTGGGGACAATTCATCACTTCATGGCCAAGGTACAGCAAACCTGCCACAAACGTCAGTGCCTACAGAAACCTTGAAACCTGTAAGTTGTGAGGAACTGGAAATTCCAGAACAGCATACTGGAGATGGAAACAAAATTGAAGCATGTGAGAAAAGAAGATCATCAACAGATAACCTACCAGGTGACCTGGCTAGGCTGGCACCAGGCCACCTAGCTGATCTACCTGCTGATGTGGCCACATGTGATCCCATGGATGAAGGAACTGTGTTGATGAGTGGAGACACTGCTGAAGAAGTGGCACAAGGTGGTGCATCAGCAGAGAAGGATGGAGGAAGTCCAAACAGAGCTCTGGAGACAGATGGTGCAAAATCAAACTCTGAGACTGTGGGTGTGCAGGATGGAAATGGCATGCCAGATGAAAGAGCTGATGACACTGCAGAACCAGATGCTGATGAAAGCTGGCAAACTATGTCTACCTCCACTGGCAGTGAAGATTCTGAAGCCAGTGATGGTGAAATTAGGGGATCTGCTGCTCTGGTGAGCATATTTTGAAGTTTTCTCATCTAACCAACTCCAATACTGATAATTAAATTGGTGCATAGTGGATAAGCAGAACAAGTTCTTTGTTTCCACATACCTTTGTGTGAATAAGTAGACTAAATACTAAGTAGCTCTGGTACTGGTCATTGCCTATCAATCAATTTGATTGTACTTTTGGAGGCTGTAATGCAAAAAAATCCTTTGCACTTGTATGCCTGTGTAATGTCAAACTATTTTGCATAGTCACATTCATCCTGTGTCTACAGGAAGCTGCATTGGAGGAGGTAAAAGCAAAAGTGGAACATATTATGGCAAAACCAAAGCCAATACACACATGGTCACTGGTGAAGGAGCTTCATAAGAGGTGAGTGGTCAGGCACTGAGCCATCCAGCTGTGCTGTGCTCATGTTTTGTGCACTTGGCAACAACCGTTTTGTGAGCATAGAGCCTAGTGTCACTGCTAAGGTCACACCTGACAAAAGAGCCCTGTACTCCTTATCCAGCAGCTTGGTCAGTGCCCACAGCTTTACTCAGCAACTTCGACATCACTGTTGTCCATCTACAACATACTGTGTTTAGCTACCATGGCTTAGTGGCCATGGGACAGACAGAGTGTGTATTTGTGTAACCAAGATGTCTTTAGTTTAGTAGTGCCTGTTCTGACATGCACTGTGAGTGGCACATGTCTGGGCCAGGACCATTCCCCCTGATTCTTTGACATCCATGACATTTCCAGTTTCCAACCAAACTATGCTACACCCTTTGCTTCCAAAATGACTGGAAGGTGAAGGTGTAAAGGCAAGGTGGTGCTTCTACATTATCTATCCTTGAATTACCTGTTTGCCCTATCTTAAGTATGGCTGTATTATCCAACATGTAGCTTAGCTGATGTTCTATGTGTTCACACTAAATCTGTGCTCCCACCCAGTAGTGAAAGTTTTGTGTTCTTTGGTAGATTTGCATTGCTGCTTTGGAGACTTTGATCAGTTTGACTTACTTGCTAAATTATTGCTCGACCACATTGATGCAAGATGAGTGTACCATTACTTATATGGGGGCAGTCGGTGCCAACTCCTCCACACCATCCAATCCATTGGCACCTCGTGTGCTCGTGATGTTAATAATATACGGGCCACTGTTAGGTTTGCTAGTTGTAACATGTTTCAACCAGTTGGTACTCCAGTTATCATTAAGCGTGTTTCCACGGAAGGATCCAGATTGATCAATATTTCTGCTGAGCTATGTATATGTCTGTGCACCTGAAGCTGGTGGGACTCCAACTTGGGACCATGAATCACAAATCCGATGTCTACCTGCGCTTCTATCATAGTTTAAGATGTCGAATATCTAATCCAGGAACCATGGTTCCATTCCCCCGAGCGCCAAAATGGCCTAACATCCACAACTCAAAAGAAATGTTAGCCAATCCATGCCATTCTTATGGCAATACACCTGATAATAGCTGAGGAAGCAACTGGGAGCATGACTCGTCGACTGACCTGGGGCCTCCCGCCAGCAGGGGGTGACTGGCCGTGGCAGCATGACTCGTCATCTGACCTGGGGTCTCCCGCCAGCAGGGGGTGCCTGGCCGTGGCAGCATGACTCGTCACCTGACCTGGGGCCTCCTGCCAGCAGGGGTGACTGGCCGTGGCAGCATGACTCGTCGACTGACCTGGGGCCTCCCGCCAGCAGGGGGTGCCTGGCCGTGGCAGCATGACTCGTCACCTGACCTGGGGCCTCCCGCCAGCAGGGGTGCCTGGCCGTGGCAGCATGACTCGTCACCTGACCTGGGGCCTCCCGCCAGCAGGGGTGACTGGCCGTGGCAGCATGACTCGTCACCTGACCTGGGGCCTCCCGCCGGCAGGGGGTGACTGGCCGTGGCAGCATGACTCGTCACCTGACCTGGGGCCTCCCGCCGGCAGGGGTGCCTGGCCGTGGCAGCATGACTCGTCACCTGACCTGGGGCCTCCCGCCGGCAGGGGTGACTGGCCGTGGCAGCATGACTCGTCACCTGACCTGGGGCCTCCCGCCGGCAGGGGTGACTGGCCGTGGCAGCATGACTCGTCACCTGACCTGGGGCCTCCCGCCAGCAGGGGTGCCTGGCCGTGGCAGCATGACTCGTCATCTGACCTGGGGCCTCCCGCCAGCAGGGGGTGACTGGCCGTGGCAGCATGACTCGTCATCTGACCTGGGGCCTCCCGCCAGCAGGGGGTGCCTGGCCGTGGCAACATGACTCGTCGACTGACCTGGGGCCTCCCGCCGGCGAGGTGACTGGCCGTGGCAGCATGACTCGTCACCTGACCTGGGGCCTCCCGCCGGCAGAGGTGACTGGCCGTGGCAGCATGACTCGTCACCTGACCTGGGGCCTCCCGCCGGCAGGGGGTGGCTGGCCGTGGCAGCATGACTCGTCATCTGACCTGGGGTCTCCCGCCAGCAGGGGGTGACTGGCCGTGGCAGCATGACTCGTCACCTGACCTGGGGCCTCCCGCCGGCAGAGGTGACTGGCCGTGGCAGCATGACTCGTCATCTGACCTGGGGTCTCCCGCCGGCAGGGGGTGGCTGGCCGTGGCAGCATGACTCGTCACCTGACCTGGGGCCTCCCGCCGGCAGAGGTGACTGGCCGTGGCAGCATGACTCGTCATCTGACCTGGGGTCTCCCGCCGGCAGGGGGTGGCTGGCCGTGGCAGCATGACTCGTCACCTGACCTGGGGCCTCCCGCCAGCAGGGGGTGCCTGGCCGTGGCAGCATGACTCGTCACCTGACCTGGGGCCTCCCGCCAGCAGGGGTGACTGGCCGTGGCAGCATGACTCGTCGACTGACCTGGGGCCTCCCGCCAGCAGGGGGTGCCTGGCCGTGGCAGCATGACTCGTCACCTGACCTGGGGCCTCCCGCCAGCAGGGGTGACTGGCCGTGGCAGCATGACTCGTCGACTGACCTGGGGCCTCCCGCCGGCAGGGGTGACTGGCCGTGGCAGCATGACTCGTCACCTGACCTGGGGCCTCCCGCCGGCAGGGGTGCCTGGCCGTGGCAGCATGACTCGTCACCTGACCTGGGGCCTCCCGCCGGCAGGGGTGCCTGGCCGTGGCAGCATGACTCGTCGACTGACCTGGGGCCTCCCGCCGGCAGGGGTGACTGGCCGTGGCAGCATGACTCGTCACCTGACCTGGGGCCTCCCGCCGGCAGGGGGTGCCTGGCCGTGGCAGCATGACTCGTCACCTGACCTGGGGCCTCCCGCCAGCAGGGGTGACTGGCCGTGGCAGCATGACTCGTCGACTGACCTGGGGCCTCCCGCCGGCAGGGGTGACTGGCCGTGGCAGCATGACTCGTCACCTGACCTGGGGCCTCCCGCCGGCAGAGGTGACTGGCCGTGGCAGCATGACTCGTCACCTGACCTGGGGCCTCCCGCCGGCAGGGGTGACTGGCCGTGGCAGCATGACTCGTCACCTGACCTGGGGCCTCCCGCCAGCAGGGATGCCTGGCCGTGGCAGCATGACTCGTCACCTGACCTGGGGCCTCCCGCCAGCAGAGGTGACTGGCCGTGGCAGCATGACTCGTCGACTGACCTGGGGCCTCCCGCCAGCAGGGGGTGCCTGGCCGTGGCAGCATGACTCGTCACCTGACCTGGGGCCTCCCGCCAGCAGGGGGTGACTGGCCGTGGCAGCATGACTCGTCGACTGACCTGGGGCCTCCCGCCGGCAGGGGTGACTGGCCGTGGCAGCATGACTCGTCACCTGACCTGGGGCCTCCCGCCGGCAGGGGTGCCTGGCCGTGGCAGCATGACTCGTCACCTGACCTGGGGCCTCCCGCCGGCAGGGGTGCCTGGCCGTGGCAGCATGACTCGTCGACTGACCTGGGGCCTCCCGCCGGCAGGGGGTGACTGGCCGTGGCAGCATGACTCGTCACCTGACCTGGGGCCTCCCGCCGGCAGGGGTGCCTGGCCGTGGCAGCATGACTCGTCACCTGACCTGGAGCCTCCCGCCAGCAGGGGTGACTGGCCGTGGCAGCATGACTCGTCGACTGACCTGGGGCCTCCCGCCGGCAGGGGGTGACTGGCCGTGGCAGCATGACTCGTCACCTGACCTGGGGCCTCCCGCCGGCAGAGGTGACTGGCCGTGGCAGCATGACTCGTCACCTGACCTGGGGCCTCCCGCCGGCAGGGGTGACTGGCCGTGGCAGCATGACTCGTCACCTGACCTGGGGCCTCCCGCCGGCAGGGGTGCCTGGCCGTGGCAGCATGACTCGTCACCTGACCTGGGGCCTCCCGCCGGCAGGGGTGCCTGGCCGTGGCAGCATGACTCGTCACCTGACCTGGAGCCTCCCGCCAGCAGGGGTGACTGGCCGTGGCAGCATGACTCGTCGACTGACCTGGGGCCTCCCGCCGGCAGGGGTGACTGGCCGTGGCAGCATGACTCGTCACCTGACCTGGGGCCTCCCGCCGGCAGGGGTGACTGGCCGTGGCAGCATGACTCGTCACCTGACCTGGGGCCTCCCGCCGGCAGGGGTGACTGGCCGTGGCAGCATGACTCGTCACCTGACCTGGGGCCTCCCGCCGGCAGAGGTGACTGGCCGTGGCAGCATGACTCGTCACCTGACCTGGGGCCTCCCGCCAGCAGGGGGTGACTGGCCGTGGCAGCATGACTCGTCGACTGACCTGGGGCCTCCCGCCGGCAGGGGTGACTGGCCGTGGCAGCATGACTCGTCACCTGACCTGGGGCCTCCCGCCGGCAGGGGTGCCTGGCCGTGGCAGCATGACTCGTCACCTGACCTGGAGCCTCCCGCCAGCAGGGGTGACTGGCCGTGGCAGCATGACTCGTCGACTGACCTGGGGCCTCCCGCCGGTAGGGGTGACTGGCCGTGGCAGCATGACTCGTCACCTGACCTGGGGCCTCCCGCCGGCAGAGGTGACTGGCCGTGGCAGCATGACTCGTCACCTGACCTGGGGCCTCCCGCCAGCAGGGGGTGACTGGCCGTGGCAGCATGACTCGTCACCTGACCTGGGGCCTCCCGCCGGCAGGGGTGACTGGCCGTGGCAGCATGACTCGTCACCTGACCTGGGGCCTCCCGCCAGCAGGGGGTGACTGGCCGTGGCAGCATGACTCGTCGACTGACCTGGGGCCTCCCGCCAGCAGGGGGTGGCTGGCCGTGGCAGCATGACTCGTCACCTGACCTGGGGCCTCCCGCCAGCAGGGGTGACTGGCCGTGGCAGCATGACTCGTCACCTGACCTGGGGCCTCCCGCCGGCAGGCAGCGTGGCGAGAGACCTTCGCTGTTGCAGCAGGACCAGTTCCGGCTGCACATGTACAGTTCGCTGCACGCCGTGCAGCGGCTGGAGCTGATGGCCAAGCTGTGTCGACACCAGGGCTGCGTTAACTGTCTCTCGTGGAACGCCTCGGGCGACCGGCTGGCCAGCGGCAGCGACGACCTCAACGTGGTCGTGTGGGACTGGCAGCGCCAGCAGTTCCTGCTGTCGTACGACTCGGGCCACAAGAGCAACATCTTCGAGGTGAGGCTCGGCTCCGTCAGCCCCGTACTGCCAAGCTCACCGTCTCCGAGTCGCGCTGTGCTCGATCAGGATAGCCAAGCCATCCGCCAGGGGCATTGTGAGCGAAACGTGAAACATGCATGTATACGTTTGGAGCAGTTATATACACCTGTCTCAGGATGCATATGAGCTCATTTCCAGTATGTAGCTCACTGACGCCGATATTTGATCACTGCATGATGCCCTGACATACCGGTCACCCATCCCTGAAGCCAATGGCCATTTTCATGGAATTCCAATACTTAACTGGAAACCAAGCACTAGAAGAACATTGTTTTGTTCTCCTTGGGGTAGTGCTTCTTCCTGAACCCTCACAGCGTTTGTGTTTAGCAATGCTCGCCAGGTTCACCATGTCTGACTTGTAGCATTTATGCCATCAAAATATTGCAATCGATTGCCATTCGTGTCGTTTAAAATTGAGATTGGGCTCGTCATGAATCATTTAATTTGACATCTTCGCCTGGTGCTGTTGTAACGTAGTTTATATGAATACTGTTTTGGCCGTCTATATGATATGCCTATATGATTGCGCAGCCCGTAATGTTGTAGTCCCGTAATGCCGCCCCGTAAGTGTAACGCCCCGCGAGCCTGAGCCGGCCGGCGGCTCGCTGCCGGTCCGCGCCGCGGCTGTGACCGGATGTGAGCTAAAGTCCGATCTCGAACAATAGACGGCCGTCTTGCCAGGTCGTCTGCGGGGCGAGGAAATGTCACCTGACGGCTCGTCACTGGGAGGCCTCGCCGGGTTAGATCGGAAGGAAACGTCATTTAGCTTCCAATGGAGATAGAAGCCCCAAATACGTCATCTGGGTGACGTCCAATCATGAATTGACGAATCGTCTTGTCAGTAGTCAGCTGACTAGGAGGGATACGAGCAAGCTGGAAGACCCCTGGCTGAACCAAGGCTATTTTATGAGGTTGGCCCACCAGACACTGGCATAACCTTGGTCTGACCTTCAGACCAACAACTGGAGCCAGCATAGTGATTGGACAGCGAATGCTAACGCTGGCATCATTTGCTTTAAAAAAAAACAGCAATGTTCGTGCGAACAAATGCAGTCTTTTGTCCTCTTGAATTATATTTGGCAGACAATTACAATAAATGGAAGTAAAAAAAAATATGGTCACCTCAACAGATAATTTTAGCTAAAACATAGCACAACGTTTTCATTTCCTTAAATAAAGCCATTAGTTCTGCGCTACCCCAAATATTTCATGAGATATTGGGCTTAACGTGGTTTTTCCCCATAGCCCTCAATGCATTCTGCCCTCCAGGCTAGTTCACGGTTTTGCCGCTGGGCGGCGCCACGGCTCATGGACCCCGCCCCCCCCTGGGCTGAAGAGTCGGGACTCATATCTTTAATACACTGGACTGCTGCCGGTCGCTGCGCAGGTCGCGTGTATAAAGTCTTTCGGCCTCCAAATTCAGTACTTATTAACAATTGCTGTCGGTTATCTCTTTGAAGCCTTGTACGGACATCATTTCGGGAGCGTGCGAGTTGCTGTTTTCCTGCCGTTTGCTTGCTATCGCGTCTGCACAATGTATCAACGTGCAGATAACTGTTGGGTATTATTGCGGTGCGCGGTTCTACTAGACTACCTCACAGGCCTACAAGGAGAAGGCTATCCTACACTGTCCAATATGCCGCGAAAACAAATGAACGAAATGTGGCCGTGGCTGATTGACTCGCCTCCTGCCTGACGGCCCTGGTCATCAACTGTGACCGGCTCCTCAGAATGGCATGCCATGTTCGGCAGACACGGCCTTGGTCATCAACTGTGACCGGCTCCTCAGAATGGCATGCCATGTTCGGCAGACACGGCCCTGGTCATCAACTGTGACCGGCTCCTCAGAATGGCATGCCATGTTCGGCAGACACGGCCTTGGTCATCAACTGTGACCGGCTCCTCAGAATGGCATGCCATGTTCGGCAGACACGGCCTTGGTCATCAACTGTGACCGGCTCCTCAGAATGGCATGCCATGTTCGGCAGACACGACCTTGGTCATCAACTGTGACCGGCTCCTCAGAATGGCATGCCATGTTCGGCAGACACGGCCTTGGTCATCAACTGTGCCCGGCTCCTCAGAATGGCATGCCATGTTCGGCAGACACGGCCCTGGTCATCAACTGTGACCGGCTCCTCAGAATGGCATGCCATGTTCGGCAGACACGGCCCTGGTCATCAACTGTGACCGGCTCCTCAGAATGGCATGCCATGTTCGGCAGACACGGCCCTGGTCATCAACTGTGACCGGCTCCTCAGAATGGCATGCCATGTTCGGCAGACACGGCCCTGGTCATCAACTGTGACCGGCTCCTCAGAATGGCATGCCATGTTCGGCAGACACGGCCTTGGTCATCAACTGTGGCCGGTTCCTCAGAATGACATGCCATGTTCGGCAGGCCAAGTTCGTGCCGCTGCACAACAACACCCAGATCGTGACGACCAGTCGGGATGGCCAGGTTCGACTGGCTGACATCTCGCCGGACAGTGCCTGCCGCTCCATCCGCTGTGTGGCTCAGGTACCGTGTCAGAGTACACCTCCCCATGATGCTGTGTGGCTCAGGTACCGTGTCAGAGTACACCTCCCCGTGACGCTGTGTGGCTCAGGTACCGTGTCAGAGTACACCTCCCCATGACGCTGTGTGGCTCAGGTACCGTGTCAGAGTACACCTCCCCATGATGCTGTGTGGCTCAGGTGCTGAGTCATAGTACACCTCCCCGTGACGCTGTGTGGCTCAGGTGCTGAGTCATAGTACACCTCCCCGTGACGCTGTGTGGCTCAGGTACCGTGTCAGAGTACACCTCCCCATGATGCTGTGTGGCTCAGGTACTGAGTCATAGTACACCTCCCCGTGACGCTGTGTGGCTCAGGTGCTGAGTCATAGTACACCTCCCTGTGACGCTGTGTGGCTCAGGTACTTTGTCATAGTACACCTCCCTGTGACACTGTGTGGCTCAGGTACTGAGTCATAGTACACCTCCCCGTGACGCTGTGTGGCTCAGGTACCGTGTCAGAGTACACCTCCCCATGATGCTGTGTGGCTCAGGTACTGAGTCATAGTACACCTCCCCGTGACGCTGTGTGGCTCAGGTACTTTGCCAGAGTACACCTCCCTGTGACGCTGTGTGGCTCAGGTACCGTGTCAGAGTACACGTCCACGTGGCGGCGCTGTATGGCTCAGGTACCGTGCTCATCTATTTCCCAACATTGATCCCATTGGGCATGGATTCGCATTTTCCTTGACGTTCCGGGTACCGTTGAATGGGTTATGACCACATAGCATAGTTATTTTGTGTCTACCGCTTTCAAAACGACGCCTGTGATCAAAGTTGGACAAATATGCTGTTCCTGAATTTTTGATACCCAGAACATTATGCTCCATACAATTATCATCTCTTTTTTCGCCGAGTGGTTGGATGACATTCTCTCAAAATCGTAAGCTTACTGCTAGTTTATCAAATTCCTAGAGCTCACTAGAAAAGACCAAAAAGGATTTTGATGTCACAAAGTCAAATGAAATTACCCTCTCCGGATTGGATGATCCAAAAATTGTCCTCTCCACGTCCAGGGCCCGAAGATAAAAATCCAACCCTGCCGGTGATTTTCATAGCCAACCACTCATAAGAGATACAAGCTTTTACAATATGACAACTCGTTGCCATCGTGTAGTGATGTAAAGTCGAAATTACCAATGAAAGTGACTGAGAGGAACTTGGGTTGCGAACTTGGCATCTATTCATCTGCTCTGCTAGCTGGTTGACTATGAGCAGACGAATGATAGAGCATATGACAAGGTTAACACCTGAATGAACGTGGCAGAAGTGCATTTTCCCCTGGCCTGCCATTGTCTGTTGCTGTTCTAAAGCAGGTACGGCGTATGGTCGTCGGTCGCCCGAGCTTAGGTGAGCCTTGGCATTTGTCGTTAGTCGGGGTGCTGGTGTTGCAGTGCACAGTTTCGTCCCATTGCCAACCTCTTTCGGCCTGGATTTGTCGCCTCGGCATCCTGTGACGGCGTTTTGTTTTATTTCCTCACATTCTTCTTCACGCTCTCCAGATCGTATGTAGCTAGGAGCCGTATGCGGAACCAATGTCGGCATTGATCAAAAACACTATTCAAGGAAAATGACCGCGTTTCCGCACCATAGAAGCACACCATGTTATAAGCTGCCGTGCCAGTTACGGTGCGGGTGTCTGTCGGCTGATGGGCGGGCGCACGCCGCGGCTGAGCAGTCTTCTCTCGGCTCCCCTGGTATGTGACGAGATCGTTTGGCTCTTGACGGCACGAGCCTCATCTGACCTGACCCGACCTAACTTGACCTGATCTGGCACCGCCGGGTAGCATCGCGGCTCGGGCCGGAAGCTGGCGCTGCAGACCGACTCGCCGCACCACGTGCTCTCCTGTGGCGAGGACGCGGTCGTGTTCAACATCGACCTGCGCGAGCAGCGGCCACAAGTGTGAGTGCGGCGCCAGACTGGCTGGGGCGCCGAGCTGTCGCCCGACACACTGGTCGTCCGGCCTGCTGTCGCTGATGTTTAGGGGAGCGACACCTACTGTCGCCCGACACACTGGTCGTCCGGCCTGCTGTCGCTGATGTTTAGGGGAGCGACACCTACTGTCGCCCGACACACTGGTCGTCCGGCCTGCTGTCGCTGATGTTTAGGGGAGCGACACCTTCTGGCGGTCGCATCAGGGAATGCCACTGATCGCTGATGCATCAGTGGCAGTGTTGTATTGCAGCCTTGTTCTGGATGTTTGTCATCAGGAACATTGTCCTAACCGGGAATTGGTCGAAATTGTGGATCATAATTATGCATCCCAAAATATATAAGCACTAAAGTGAGTTTCATGTACCACAACATAAGCAAAATTATCATCTCCGAATGTGACAACCGGAAAATTAGCTTCACAAAATGAAGGTCTCCACAGGGCATGGGTGTAACCACTGGGGGCGGGGGACATGTACCCCCCCTCTCTTCCCCAATTTCTGAAAAGTGGCGATTTATCCCCCCTCAATTTATTTCGTGTCCCCCAAGTCTCAGCTGCCTGAGTATGATCGCCTCAAAATTCCACTTGAGCAATAAAGTGAAAATATAAATGCAAGAGAATCACCAAATACACTAGAAGCCGATCTAGCAAATCAACGGGCTTCACAGGCTACCTCTTGTCACACAATCTCCGAGTGGTAAATCAGCAAACGTTAGAAATGTATGCTTCCAGACCATTATTGAATAACATGAACTTTGACCATCCTGTGTTTTCGCTTGGGTAGAAAATTGTGCTTTGCGAGGCAACAAATTTGCATTATCGCAAGGCTTTATACGTCTTAGGTTACATTCCCCTGCGCATATATCGATATATCTTGAACAAACGTGACTGGGTGTCCTTGGGTATCTTAAAGACCATGGAAAGGAGTCGTGGGCAGCCTTAAGCCCGTACGTCAAGTTAAAGTCAAGTCGTATTCGTATTCAGCGACGAGTTCGCCAGAGGTGTATTTGTATTGGCATTGGCATTCAGCGACGGGTTTATGATCGTTCGAATCAATTACCACAAATGCTTCTGCTTGTACTGAACACGCTGGAAGCAACTACATTGGTCTCGCATGACCATTTTAACGGTGAAGTCCCAACGCAAACCGGTTTCTTCGGTCGCCTCCCTTTTTTCGTTTTCACCTAAGCCTGCCTAAACCTGGTATCAAGCAATAGCCTGTGGTGAACCATGTATAACATTTGGAAACCGGTACAGGTCAAGGTCAAACTTCAAGGTAAAAGTTAGCTTGATGTATTAGATGGCGATATTGAAGCGATATCGACCGAACGCGAGGTTCGGTTGCTATCCCTTCAATTTCCATGAAATGGGCGTCATTCGACGTGGCTTGTTATGCGGTATTAAAAAGCTAAGCAATCGAACTATTTTTCAAGGGCAAATGCCAGGCTGATCCTCCGGTCGCCTCATTTTTTTCGCTTTTGCCCAAATCTTCCAAGATCTGGTATCAAGCGATAGCCAGTGGTTAACACTTGAGTAGCATTTTAAACCGGGACATTTTAAGGTCAAAGGTTTGATTGAGTTCTTCGATGTCCTTGCGTTTCGTCGCCATGGCTTCAATTTGTAGAAAATGGATGTCATTCGACGTCGCTTGTTGTGCGGTATCAGAAAATTGATAATTCGAAATAATCTCGACGTGTCAAAATTAAAGCTGATTTCTTCGGCCGCCTCGCATTTTTTTCGGTTATGGCTCAAGCCTACCCAGATCCACTTTCAAGCGCTAGCCCATGGTGAACCATCGAGTAACATTTTTAAACCGGGATATGTCAAGGTCAAGCCTCAAGGTCAACGGCTAGTTTGAATTGTTCGAAGTCCTCGCGATTCGTCGCTATGGGTTCAATTTGCACGAAATGGGTGTCATTCGACGTGGCTTGTGCCGCCTTATAATGCTACGAAGTCGAACTAATTTGAAAGGTCAAAGGTCAAACCGATTTCTTCGGTCGCCTCGCATTTTATTTTCATCGCCCTAACCTATCCACGTCTGGTATCAAGCAACATCTCGTGGTGAACCTCGAGTAGCATTTCAAACCGGGACATGTCAGTGTAAAACCACAAGATGAAGGCTAGCTTGAAGTGTTCGAAGTCTTCGCGCCTCGTCGCTATGTCTTCAATTTTCATCCAGTGGGTGTCCTTACACGTGCCGTGAGGTACTCTAGCAAACCGTTCAGAAATCACATTAATTTGCGAAGTCAAAGGTCGAGCTTATTTCTTCGGCGGCCCCACGTTTCTTCGTTTTCCCCCAAAGCTACCCATGTTTAGTATCAAGAGATAGCCCGTGGGCAACCCTTGAGCAACATTTCAACCCGGGTCAGGTCAAGCCTCAGGTCAAGGTTAGTTTTAATTTTTCTTAGTCCTCGCGTTTCGTCGCTATGGCTTCAATTTGCATTATGTGGGTGTCATTCGACGTGGCTTGCGGTACCGGAATGTTGATATATCGAAATAATTTCAAAGGTGTCGAAGGTCCGCTGTGTACAATTATTGAGTGCAATAGGAATAGGAGGATCAGATCTGTTTTTGTTTGCAGCTGTTGTGATAGCAGGCACTCATGTCCTATATAACTAGGAGCTCCCCCAAGAAATCCGTCATAACCTGCTCGGACGGCGATCTCATCGCTGATTTTTTATTTACACTGCCATATTGCTGTTCCGGACATATAAAATATTTGTCTTCAAATTTTCCGCTTTCCTCTTAGTGGTTCAACGGAAGTTGTCAAATTTGCAAGAAAATCCACATGTGAATGCGCACGATTTTATAACCAGCCGGAGTTCATAACCGCAAGAGAGCAATGTAATCAGGGGTGGATCTAGGCATTATCATGGGGGCACTTGTCTGGAGGGGCGCCATTTCTTTGGAGCGGCGCCACTGCAAAAGCACCGGGAGGCGAAACCTCTGGCCGAAAAATTGGAGGGCGCGGGCTGCATTCGGTCCTTCCCGAAGGGGCGCCTTTCCTTTCAAGGGGTACCTTTTTCTTTCATTGGGGTACCTCAGGCTGAAAAAAAAATCGAGCGGGTACACGGGCACCTTTTCAGAGGGGCGCCTTTTCCCGACCGGAGGGACGCCACCTTCCATGTAGGGGGCACATACCCTCAGTGCCACACCCTGGTTGTCATTGCATCGAAATGTGTCTCCGCGAAACAGGAATGCATGGGAGAGGTTATTGTATGTCCATATTTACTACAATAAAACCATTGTCCAATATTTTCTGTTTTTCCTGCTACAATAGGGCAACGTACTGCCCATCGTACTTACAGCATTGCTCTATGGTGATTGTGAAGTCTGGCCCAGCACATTCGACATAAAGCTAGATGTTCATAAGCAGTGATAAGGAGTGAAACTGTCTAGTTTTGGCGATTTTTTTTGTCCCCAAAATATAATTTTAACAATGGTAAATCTGAATACCAGACATTGAAAATGAAGTGACTGATATCCAAGTATTTTTCTTTTCATGGCGGGGGAGGCGACGCTCCCCTCTATCTTGTCCAAACTTGCCACGTCCTTGGTTTGTCCCCCCCCCCCATTTCGAAACCGTGGCTACACCCATGCCACAGGGCACTTTCAGCTGTGATCAGTGACGATACACGACATAAATCACTGTTGCTGGAGGGGGGGAAGTGTCTCATCAGTGGTGCATCAGGATAATTTTGCTTTTGTTTGTAGTGCATGAAACTCATTTGCCACGTCCTTGGTTTGTCCCCCCCCATTTCGAAACCGTGGCTACACCCATGCCACAGGGCACTTTCAGCTGTGATCAGTGACGATACACGACATAAATCACTGTTGCTGGAGGGGGGGAAGTGTCTCATCAGTGGTGCATCAGGATAATTTTGCTTTTGTTTGTAGTGCATGAAACTCATTTCCTTACTTCGATATTTTGGGATGCTTAATTATGATTTATAATTTCGAAAAACTCATGGTTAGGATAATGTTCCTAATGGCAAACATCCAGAACGAGGCTGTTACACAACACTGCTTTCAACTGGGATCAGTGGTGATATATGGCATCACTCAGTTATGTTGCAGGCCAACCGCGGTCTACGAATCTTCCAGACGTCGAGTTTGATCCGTAGCTGACCCTTCAAGTCCAATTCAGAGTGTCACATCGGTCATGCATCAGTGGTGTTGTGTTGTATGCTGTACAGTCTGTACTGTTCGGGGTGGGACTGGGACCGTCGCGCCAGTCATACATTTCTCTAGAATTGGATTATAACTAGTGTTAGTTTGCCAGTTGGCATTGTCGTCCGAGGCGAAATGCAAGCTTGGATGGCAGCTCTAACATGTATATTACCGGAATCGCAACCTGTGCGAAATATTGTACCGGAACAAAGTAGGCCAACCGCGGTCTACGAATCTTCCAGACGTCGAGTTTGATCCGTAGCTGACCCTTCAAGTCCAATTCAGAGCAGCATAATGTAACAGACCGTCCCGTCGCCCATCTACGTGTGGACATTAGTATATCGATGTGACGCAGACTGAATACGTGACAACGTTGACATGCCAGCGTGCCGCAGGCTAAACACGTGATCAGCGTTGGAAATACCCGGCTGTTTTGGACGCCATCTCCGGAGGTGGTGAGTGGGCGCATAGGCCCTTATTTCACGTTGCGGGCAAAGGTCGACCGAACGACCTTGACCGGTCGCCGCAAGGCTCCCTCCCTGCCACGGGAGCGAACATGCTGGTCGGGTGGTAGCGTGCAATAATGGACTATGAGATTACTTTTGTTCTCCGGAGCATGCGTCCAGAAGTGCCCAGTATTTCCGACCCTGCACGTGATAGCCTTGACATCCCAATGTGCTGCAGGCTGACCACGTGCACGGACAATGGCAAGAGGGTGCCGAGCAACTCCATCGCTGCCCACCCCGAGGACGGCAACGTGTTCCTGTTGTCCTGCGTTGACAAGTTCGTCCGGCTGTACGACCGGCGAATGATGGGATCAGACCGGCCACCGTACCGCCGCCTCTGTCCCCATAGATTGGTGAGAGATGCTGTTTCTCGTAAACCGGTGTGGTGTTGTCACCAGACTGGTGAGGGAGGGAGTTTCCCCATGGGCCGGTGAGATAGTGTCACCACAGAATAGTGAGTGTCCTGATAGACTGCTGAGAGAGCGTCGCCATAGACCAGTGGTATGTCGCCACAGGCTAGTAGGGAGGAGCGTCGCCATAGACCAGTGGTATGTCGCCACACACTGGTAGGGAGGAGCGTCGCCATAGACCAGTGGTATGTCGCCACAGGCTAGTAGGGAGGAGCGTCGCCATAGACCAGTGGTATGTCGCCACAGGCTAGTAGGGAGGAGCGTCGCCATAGACCAGTGGTATGTCGCCACAGACTGGTAGGGAGGAGCGTCTCCATAGACCAGTGGTATGTCGCCACAGGCTAGTAGGGAGGAGCGTCCCCATAGACCAGTGGTATGTCGCCACAGACTGGTAGGGAGGAGCGTCCCCATAGACTAGTGGTATGTCGCCACAGACTGGTAGGGAGGAGCGTCCCCATGGGCCGGTGAGGTATTATCACCGCGGGCTGGTGAGTGTCCTGATAGACTGTTGAGATAATGTGACGACAGACTAGTGAGAGAGTGTCTCCGTAGACCAGGGAGATGTTGCTACAAACTGGTGAGTACTGATAGACTGCTGAGATTAGTCTCACGACAGACTAGTGAGAGTGTCCCCCATCGACTGGTGAGATATTCTCACTACAGACTGGCAAGAGAGTAACCCATAACCTGGTGAGATATGTTTCCACTCAGACTGGTGAGATACTGTCCCCACAGACTAGCGAGGTACTATCACCACAGACTGAGGACGGACTGTCCTGACAGACTGGTCAGACTGGTCCCACAGGCTGGTGAGAGGCTGGCCCAGACTGGCGCAAACATTACAGACTTTCATATTGCATATTGATGAGAAGGTCACGTTTGTTCAGTTATTGTGAGATAATGTACTTCGGCTTCACAAACATACCGAGTTTTCAGTGTTGTTTCCAGCCAGACAGGGTAGCAGCAAATAGCAGCCCTGCCAAAGACAGAGCACTACCAGACAGGCAGCAGACATCAGCCCTGCCAAAGACAGGGCAGCAGACAGCAGCCCTGCCAAAGACGGCACCACCAGACAGGTAGCAGACATCAGCCCTGCCAAAGACAGGGCACCACCAAACAGGCCGCACATATCAACCCTGTCAAAGACAGGGCACCACCAGACAGACAGCAGACATCAGCCCTGCCAAAGACAGGGCACCACCAGACAGGCAGCAGATTGGTTGTGACATGAATTTCCACTTGCTCAAGCTGGACTGTGGTGTGATGTAGTCATGTTGTCTGTGCGGGGCGGACGCATGATATCGGTACGGTCGCGGTCTCTGTTTCAGCTTGACTCAGGGTACCGCTACAGTGTGACGTGCGGGGTGTTCAACTACAACGGCACCCGGATCGTCGCCTCCTACAACGACGAGGACATCTACATGTTCGATACGAGTCATTCGGACGGCGCCGACGCGGTACGGCAGTACTCGGGCCATCGGAACAACGCCACCAGTGAGTGACGCAGCAGTACTCGGGCCACCGGAACAACGCCACCAGTGAGTGACGCAGCAGCACCACTACCAGTGAGTGACGCAGCAGCACCACTACCAGTGAGTGACGCAGCAGTCCACTACCAGTGGTGACGGAGCACACACCAGTGGTGACGCAGCAGCACCACTACCAGTGCGTGACAAGCAGCACACTACAGTGGTGACGCAGCAGCACCACTACCAGTGAGTGACGCAGCAGCACCACTACCAGTGAGTGACGCAGCAGCACTACTATCAGTGAGTGACGCAGCAGCACCACTACCAGTGCGTGACGCAGCAGCACCACTACCAGTGAGTGACGCAGCAGCACCACTACCAGTGAGTGACGCAGCAGCACCACTATCAGTGAGTGACGCAGCAGCACCATTACTAGTGAGTGGTGCAGCAGCACCACTACCAGTGAATGACGCAGTAGCATCGACGACTGTGACGACTGACCAGATTCTCATTGCTTGCTCCTATTTGGAAGCGGAACGTCTCCGCTTCTTTGTAACCCCATCGTGTGCCCTGGTGGAACTACTGGGTGGTTGTTCACACTATATTGCTAAACTCTTCTCCTTCATTTCTGCTATTGGTTTTTACGTGGTGTACTTCTGACAAGTGGGGCATACCGGCACCTAGTTTTTTACTTTAAAAATAATCCTTGTGGCGAAATGTTATTGAATGCTGTGTTGCGTGTTATTATGCCTTTCTTGATGACGTTACGTTTCTAGCCTGTTGGACTCACGTAGGCCATACAGGGGCGCAGTATAGCCGACGCAATGATCCCGTTACATTTCTACCCGGCTCGACTGTTGTAGTTATGGGCGCTGTGTAGCGGACGCAGTTAATGTGCCCCGAAGCCCCAATAACAACAACGACTGTTGTAGTTATGGGCGCTGTGTAGCCGACGCAGTTAATGTGCCCCGAAACCCCAATAACAACAACGACTGTTGTAGTTATGGGCGCTGTGTAGCCGACGCAGTTAATGTGCCCCGAAGCCCCAATAACGAGAACAATGCCACCGATCAGTGGCATGGTAGCAACAACACCAGTGGCGCAACCAGGATTTCAGTTCGGGGGGGGGGAGGGGGCCAGGGTTGGAGAGCGGGCCCCCTCTCAAGCGGCCCCCTCATGTTTTTAAAAAGTCTGCGGAAAACATGCACTTACTTTTGAGTGGGCCCCTATGTTTGTAAAACTTCGCAGAAATAAAAGCACTTTTCCTTTATCAGGGGTCCCGGTTCGAGGCGGGCCCTGGTTAAAACGGGCCCCCAGATTTTCAGTTGGTTCAAAGGGCCCCTGATTCGAGCCACAGATCCGCTTCGCGGGCCCCCAGCCAGGGCTCTGAGTAGGGTGGCCCACTCCGAGCAAGGGGCCCGCTTCGCGGGCCCCTGGCTCGGAGCGGGCCCCAAAAAAATTTCGGGGGGGGGCATGGCCCCTTGCCCCCCCCTCTGGTTGCGCTACTGAACAACACCATTGAAGGCTCAAAGTTACTTTGATGTCACCATCTGTTCCGGGGTGGATCATGATGCCAGTTTGTTTAAGCCAGTCATTATTAAAGTGTGGTGACTTAACGTTCTCTCGACTTCAACCCCTGAAGTCCACGAGCAATCGTTTTATATAGGTTTTAAGCTAACATTTTGTTCAAGCGCCTTAGCTATCATAGCTTGGCAATAAGTCATAGCTTGGCATTCAGTGCTGCGAGCTTTTTTAGCAGGGAAATTATGATATGCTTACGATCGAGGAGGTAGGGAGAATGAACCAGAAAATGCCAAGAAGCCCACCTACTTCGCGATCTGGATATTTGTTGGAATCGTTTGCTGCAAATGGTGTGAGATACTACCATTGTGAGCTGTTGCACAGCGACATGACCTCTGCTGACATTCGCTGGCCTGGGCTGATCTGTGCTGATCGCTGACGCCGTGTTTTTGCCCCCCCCCCCCCAGTCAAGGGCGTCAACTTCTTCGGTCCCACCAGCCAGTACGTGGTGTCGGGCTCCGACTGCGGCAATATCATCTTCTGGGACGCGGACACTGAGGCGATCGTCCAGTGCATGCCCGGCGACGAGCACGGCGTGGTGAGTGGGGTGGGCTTCGAGGTCCACTCGAGGTCAGCGGGCGAGTTCAGGTCACGGCCGCCGCCTCTGCTGCGGTGGCACTCGACCGGTGGAAATGAGATTGTTGTGGTGGAGCTGTTGGTGCAGCACCACCACCATTGAGTAACGCAACAGCACCACTACCAGTGAACGCTCAGTTCCCGCGTTGAAATGTAGGAGTAGTTGTTCGGATGTGTAACACGCTGCTGCGATGTGTATATATATATATATATATATATATATATATATATATATATATATATATATATATATATATGTATGTATATGCATATCATTGTTCCAAAAAAGGTTACATTTCGGGAGGCTCTTGAATTATATGAGAGAGCTCACCCAAAGATGTTTTACGCAGTGAAGGCAAAACGTAACTCTACAATGGCACAGCAGACTCAGAGGCATTCAGGCACACTTGAATATCTCACATCATCACCCAGTTTGGTGCCGTGATAAGTTCCTTTGACATGGCATGCACCTCGTCAGTGGAGCAAGCGTCGTCTTCTCCCAAAAGGGTGATAAGAGATTTATCAATTGAAGACGAGGGGAGAAATACGGTAACCGAGGATTCCACAACTGTTGGCATGTGCCCAACTTCTGTTGGAAAAAGCGGTGGGAGAAAATGGTCTATGTCCGAGCAGATCAAGAGGCCCGCGAAACAAGCGCCATCACAATTCAACTCTTCTTCATTCCCTTCATCACCTTCTTCACAAATGTCACGTTCATTCAACTGCAAAACTGATTGGGATGCACTATGGAAGCATCTATCTGGCGGTGGAATGCAATTCTGCCAGAAAAAATGTGAATTTGTAAAATGCAATCGCGAATTAATTACGTGGCAGCAGCAATGGGCAGGAGCTCCACTATGCTTCTTTGGGAGGGTTGGGAGGGAATTTATGGCGGACTAATGGGATGTTATGGGAAATTGGACACAATTTATCGTGCACTATAATCATGGGATATGGGAGGGAATTTGTGGTGCACTAATATTATGGGATATGGGAGGGAATTTGTGGTGCACCAATGTTATGGGATATGGGTGGAAATTCACGGCAGACTAAAAGCAAGGAGTATGAGAGTGAGCAAGGAGACAAACAGTCAATGATGACAATGGGGTGTATTAATGCAGGCGGAACGTTGTTATTCTTGGGGGAGGTAGGCGCTAATCGTAATATTAAGAAAGAGCTCAGTCGACACGAGGTGCGGATGCGGTTGCGGTCGACACGAGCTGCGGATGCACGCTGCATGACCGACGCAGTCGATGCGCCCCTGAACCCTCGATATGCGGATGCAGTCCTCGCGCGATACTGTCTCCCGAACGACCGCAAACAATTCTATGTGGCCCTGGCGTTCGGCCGCCTGTGAGGCGAACGCCGAAGCTTGACACGCCACTCTGACCTTGATTCTGCTTTTGAGCTTGATTCGCTGCTTTTGATTCAGTGCTCCCTGAGTGCGCTCGACCACCATCACCGCGGTGGCCTGGTTTCATTTGCGTGATTGTGAGGCCACTTCATCCGCCGACAATGCTGTGTTGCGCATGACATTGTCTTTGGCACGCACACGACATGATCGCGTATCTCGTGTCACAGTCGTGTCGGTCACCATCCGCGCTTGGGCCTGTATGCCACTTGTGTGTTCGCTCATCACCAAATCCCTCATTGGCACGAACTCGTCCAGTCCTCGCAGCACCCTCAAACCAACGCAGCACCATCGACCCGGCCAGCGGCCGGCGAGCGCCTCTTCGTTGTGCGTGCACTCCCGCCACTCTACCACACCTCCCCGGCGTCCCTTCCGTCCGTAGTGTATTGCCGCAGCCGTCAGCGCTAACGTTCCCTTCAGCGCTGAGGTGGCCTTCAGCGCTGAGGTGCTCCCGGCGCTGACGTGTCCCTCATCGATGACGTGTCCCTCGGAAATGACGCGTCCCTCAGTGCTGACGTGTCGCTCAGCGCTGACGTGTCCCTCAGAAATTACGTGTCTCTCAGCGCTGACATGTCCCTCGGCGCTGACGTACCCATGAGCGCTGACGTGTCCCTCAGCGATGACGTGTCCCTCGGCGCCCAGGTGAACTGTTTGGAGCCACACCCACACATCCCTGTGCTGGCCACCAGCGGTCTCGATGACGACGTCAAGGTGTGGGTGCCGTCGCGAGACGAGCCACCCGACCTGAAGACTCTCCGCCAGGTGAGTCGTGTGACCTGACCTGACCCGAAGACGCTGTGTCAGGTGGGTCACGAAGCGTGAAGATGGCCTGATCTCAACACGCTGTGACACGTGAAAGCAATTTTCCGTCTGCCTATCGAGTCGTCTGCGATGTATGGATATCACAAGTTCAACTGCGGCCGGTGGATCCGTGAAGGTTATGTGTCAGGGTGTTTAGTGAAACAAGGCAGTCCCATTGCATTAAGTGAGGTCAAATTGAGTTATGTGTGTAGCGCAGTTGTCAAATTACCTGACTTATTTGACTCAGGTGAGAGAATGTGACGGTCGTGAACTTGAACCCGTCGCTCGTCTCCCTAAATATTTGCGCTGTACATCGGGTGTTGGCTAGGCAGCTGATTCAGTGTCCTACAGACTGGGTGCTGGTCGGGCCGCTGATATGATGTGCTAAAGGTAAGTTGTCTTGGAGATGTGTCCTACAGACTGGGTGCTCACCGGGCCGCGCATACGATGTACTAGAGGTGAATTGTCCTGGAGATGGCACCTTGCAAACCAGGTGTTGACCAAGCTGTAGACGTGGTGGTGTGGAGATACGCCCTGCAGACCTGATGTTGGCAATATGTGGTAACTTATGGATGTGCCCTACCGACCAGACGCTGACCAGGCTGTAGATGTGGTGATATGGTGGTGTGCCCTAAAGACCAGATGGTAGCCAGACTGTAGATGTGGTGATGTGGATATGTGGCCTTCTGACCAAACGTTGACCAGGCTGTATATGTGGTGATGTGGTGATGTGTCCTGTAGACCTGATGTCGGACAGGCTGTATATGTGGTGGTAAAGTATATGTGGTGTATGTGGTGGTAGCTAGGCTGTAGATGTGGTGATGTGGAGACGTGCCCTATACACCTGGGTTTGGCCAGGCTGAAGGTGTGGTGTGCTGTGGTCGCAATGAGACTGCCGATGTTGGAGACGGGGTGGGGCGAGCCGGCAGTCGTGCAGATCGAGGTCCGTCTCTGCCCGCTGCCGCCGGCGCCAAGGCGGTGAAGACTAACGTGCGAGGCGGGGGGCGCGGCTGCCGACAGACGGTGGAGACCAACCTGCGGGACCGGCTGGAGGAGGACTCCACCTCGGTGGACTCGCTGGGCGGCAGCATCATGTGGACGCTGATGCAGCAGCTGCTGAGCTCCGGAGGACGACGACTGGTTCGTACAGCCACGGGTGTGGGTCAGGTCAGTGCTGCCGCTGACACGGTCGGTCAGAGCCTGTGTTGGTCTGGTCAGTACTGCCTCTGACATGGTCGGTCGGCGCTGGTATTGGTCTGGCCAGTACTGCCTCTGACATGGCCGGTCGGCGTCGGTATTGGTCTGGTTAGTACAGTCCCTGACACGGTCGATCGGAGCCGGTATTGGTCTGGTCAGTACTGCCTCTGATATGGCCGGTCGGCGCTGGTATTGGTCCGGTCAGTACTGCCTCTGACATGGCCGGTCGGCGCTGGTATTGATGGCCGGTCGGAGCTGGTATTTGTCTGGTCAGTACCGTCTCTTACATGGCCGGTCGGCGCTGGTATTGGTCTGGTCAGTACCGTCTCTGACATGGCCGGTCGGCGGTGGTATTGGTCTGGTCAGTACTGCCTCTGACATGGCCGGTCGGCGCTGGTATTGGTCTGGTCAGTACCGTCTCTGATTGGCCGGTCGGCGCTGGTATTGGTCTGGTCAGTACTGCCTCTGATATGGTCGGTCGGCGCTGGTATTGGACTGGTCAGTACCGTCTCTGATTGGCCGGTCGGCGCTGGTATTGGTCTGGTCAGTACCGTCTCTGACATGGCCGGCCGGCGCTGGTATTGGTCTGGTCAGTACCGTCTCTGACATGGCCGGTCGGCGCTGGTATTTGTCTGGTCAGTACCGTCTCTGACATGGCCGGTCGGCGCTGGTATTGGTCTGGTCAGTACCGTCTCTGACATGACCGGTCGGCGCTGGTATTGGACTGGTCAGTACCGTCTCTGATTGGCCGGTCAGCGGTCACTACTGTCTCTGAAATGGTCGCTCAGCGCTAATGTACTTGTCCGTATGTGTGTAGCATGTTTCGCTTTTTGTCTGTGTATCTTCGTGTATGCGCCCGTAAACGTTTGATGGTATCGTTGTCCGTATGTTGGTATCGGTGGCCGCATGGGCGTGCCTGTGTCCGTATGTTGGTGCCTGCTGATGTGACCACACGTTTCTGTATGTGTCCGCGTGATCAGGTTTTTGTATGCTCATGCCTTGGTCTGTGCTTGGAGGACGTTTTGTGAGATAAATTGGGGGTGATGTTCACCGAACGCATAGGCCATGACGCTCTCCGGCATTTGAGAGGGAGATTATATGCTATATCCAGGATATGAAATAATCCAATGAACATTGGAGGGGAGACGTAATTCACTTCACACGTACATATCCAGCGTCGTGCCGCCCCTGACCTCTGACTGTGGCCACGTGTGTCCACCGACCCTCACCTCTAACTGTGTTCACGTGTGTCCACCGCCCCTCACCTCTGGCTCTGTGTTCACGTGTGTCCACCGCCCCTCACCTCTGGCTCTGTGTTCACGTGTGTCCACCGCCCCTCACCTCTGGCTCTGTGTTCACGTGTGTCCACCGCCCCTCACCTCTGGCTCTGTGTTCACGGTGTGTCCGCCGCCCCTCACCTCTAACTGTGTTCATGTGTGTCCACCGCCCCTCACCCCTAACTGTGTTCACGTGTGTCCACCGCCCCTCACCTCTGGCTCTGTGTTCACGTGTGTCCACCGCCCCTCACCTCTGACCCTGTTTACGTGTGTCCACCGCCCCTCACCCCTAACTGTGTTCACGTGTGTCCACCGCCCCTCACCTCTGGCTCTGTGTTCACGTGTGTCCACCGCCCCTCACCTCTGACCCTGTTTACGTGTATCCACCGCCCCTCACCTCTAACTGTGTTCACGTGTGTCCACCGCCCCTCACCTCTGGCTCTGTGTTCACGTTTGTCCACCGCCCCTCACCTCTGGCTCTGTGTTCACGTGTGTTCGCCGCCCCTCACCTCTGACCCTGTTTACGTGTGTCCACCGCCCCTCACCTACGACTGAGTTCATGTGTGTCCACCGCCCCTCACCTCTGACTCTGTGGTCACGTGTGTCCACCGCACCTCACCTTTGACTCTGTGGTCACGTGTGTCCGTATGCCTGTGCTTGTCTCTGTCCGTCTGTGTGGCCATGTACATCCGCTATATGCTGTGGTTATCGGGACAGCGTGCGCCACAACTGTCGCCCGATCCACCCCGCGCGCCGTTCCAGCGCACGCTCAACACCGACTCGGACGACGCGGACAGCCGATCCTCGAACAGCGACGCCGACCAGCCGGGAGACTGCAGGCCTTCGTAGGAGCCGTCGGCTGGCCACCGTCGGCAGCCGGCACGTCTGCGCGCGGCTCGGCGGGACGAGGCAACACACGCACTGGGCGGTACGCGGCGGAATGAAAGGCCGTCGCCCGGCAGGCCCGAGAACTGAACTGCACAATCCCGACATGGCCACCGCCCGACACCGCTGCGTGCCCACCAGATTTGCGGTTTACATTGTATATCCCAAATGCTCGGTTCACCCTGGCAGGCTCTCACCATACCGGATTGTCCCCGCTAAACTAAAACAGGTGCGTATTGGCACTGGGCGCAGTGGCGTTATTTTTCTTACGGTGGTTAACCATGTAGCATTCGGTGTGGCTGGAGGCGCCTGCGCTGCGAAGCCCCCCGCCGGGCTGTGTATGTGATTTATGCGGGTCGGTTGATATTCCCGCGTATTCTTTCGGTGTTATGCAGATATAAGCGTGCGAGTTGCTGCGGGGACGCCGCCAGTGTGAACACAGGCAGTACAAGCAGTACTGGTAATAAATGCGTCAGTCGGAACTGTCCGTGAGCAGCGGGAGTACGCGACGATTCAGTATCTGCGTATATTGCGACATTTTGTGGCTGTATACTCCCGCAACGCTCCGTGGCTGTTGCACTTCAGAGCTTGGCTGTTATACTCACGGGGCGCAACAGGCACACATGTCAGACGCGGCCCACGGGGCGCAACAGGCACACGTGTCAGACGCGGCCCACGGGGCGCAACAGGCACACGTGTCAGACGCGGCCCACGGGGCGCAACAGGCACACGTGTCAGACGCGGCCCACGGGGCGCAACAGGCACACGTGTCAGACGCGGCCCGACAGTCCGCGCACGCAGCTGCGACTGGATCGCTGGTCATCACGATCCGCCGCGCCGCCTGGTGCTGGGGGCTCGCCAGCGCCCCAGCTCCGCGTAGTGCGGCTCGTGCCCCTCTACTAGCCAGGAAAGTGCAGGCCGGTTCTGTCTTGGAAGCTTGGCTCGTTTTGGCTGGCTCTGCTTTCAGGCGCCAAGACCGTCTGAATTGAGCCAGTTTCCAGGAGCACTGCTCGTCTCGGCTGTTGATGCCTGTTGCGTGCGCAACCGCAGCTTTTTCGGTCTGGCCCTGCCTTCAGTAACCCAACTTGGAGCTACTCTTGCCTTCGGTAGCCTCGATGCACAGATCGACCGTTTCAGTGGCCTGGTTTATTCAGATATGACGTGCCATGTTGGGGGGGGGCAGCGCTGCCACTGGTACGCCATTCTGTTGAGGTCGGTAACGGCCTGATTCGCTCGGCCGGCTCTGGCTGCCGTCAGTATCCGAACCTGTCGTTGAGGCTGGTGCGGCCGTCGCCCGACTGGCCGGCCGGCGGCACCCACACGTCGTACGTGCCGTCGCCAGCTAGCTCAGAGTAGTCGGCCTCCTGCCGGCAAACGGGCGGGCTCAGGTCTGCTGACGCACGCGGACAGGGAGGTACGGCCACAGACCCGGACAACACCCACGACGGGCGGGCTGGGTCTGCTGACGCACGCGGACAGGGAGGTACGGCCACAGACCCGGACAACACCCACGACGGGCGGGCTCAGGTCTGCTGACGCACGCGGACAGGGAGGTACGGCCACAGACCCGGACAACACCCACGACGGGCAGGCTGGGTCTGCTGACGCACGCGGACAGGGAGGTACGGCCACAGACCCGGACAACACCCACGACGGGCGGGCTCAGGTCTGCTGACGCACGCGGACAGGGAGGTACGGCCACAGACCCGGACAACACCCACGACGGGCAGGCTGGGTCTGCTGACGCACGCGGACAGGGAGGTACGGCCACAGACCCGGACAACACCCACGACGGGCGGGCTCAGGTCTGCTGACGCACGCGGACAGGGAGGTACGGCCACAGACCCGGACAACACCCACGACGGGCGGGCTCAGGTCTGCTGAGGCGCTGACGCACGCGGACAGGGAGGTACGGCCACAGACCCGGACAACACCCACGACGGGCAGGCTGGGTCTGCTGACGCACGCGGACAGGGAGGTACGGCCACAGACCCGGACAGCACCCACGACGGGCGGGCTCAGGTCTGCTGACGCACGCGGACAGGGAGGTACGGCCACAGACCCGGACAACACCCACGACGGGCGGGCTGGGTCTGCTGACGCACGCGGACAGGGAGGTACGGCCACAGACCCGGACAACACCCACGACGGGCAGGCTGGGTCTGCTGACGCACGCGGACAGAGGTACGACCACAGACCCGGACAACACCCACGACGGGCGGGCTCAGGTCTACTGACGCACGCGGACAGGGAGGTACGGCCACAGACCCGGACAACACCCACGACGGACAGGCTGGGTCTGCTGACGCATGCGGACAGGGAGGTACAACACCCACGACGCGACCGGCGCCTGAAGCCGTACGCGGCTAAATTGTCCCGAAATTCATCCTCCGTGAACGATTAACGACTGGCGGGTTACGATGCTTACACGGACCACGACTAGCTGGTTAAGGTGGTCACACGGTAACCAGGACTGGCGGGTTGAGGTTAATACATGGTGACCAGGACTGGCGGGTTGAGGTGCTTACATGGTGACCATGACTGGCGGGTTGAGGTGCTTACATGGTGACCAGGACTGTCGGGTTGAAGTGCTTACATGGTGACCAGGACTGGCGGGTTGAGGTGCTTACATGGTGACCAGGACTGGCGGGTTGAGGTGCTTACATGGTGACCAGGACTGGCGGGTTAAGGTGGTCACACGGTAACCAGAACTGGCGCGGGTTGAGGTGCTTACACGGTAACCAGGACTGGCGGGTTGAGGTGCTTACATGGTGACCAGAACTGGCGGGTTGAGGTGCTTACATGGTGACCAGAACTGGCGGGTTGAGGTGCTTACATGGTGACCATGACTGGCGGGTTGAGGTGCTTACATGGTGACCAGAACTGGCGGGTTGAGGTGCTTACATGGTGACCAGAACTGGCGGGTTGAGGTGCTTACACGGTAACCAGGACTGGCGGGTTGAGGTGCTTACATGGTGACCAGGACTGGCGGGTAAAGGTGGTCACACGGTAACCAGGACTGGCGGGTTGAGGTGCTTACACTGTGACTAGGACTGGCGGGTTGAGGTGCTTACACTGTGACCAGGACTGGCGGGTTAAGGCGCCGAACACTTTCGATGGCGTGGAAACAGACACAGCACACAAAGCGAGCTATTCGCGTGCAAACATGTGATCTATCTGTGAAAATATGCGGCACTGCACAACAAATCGAACATGGTGACACTCGTCACTGCAGCTGAGTGCTGCCGATTTTCTGATGAGCTAATGTAGCGTAGGCATTCAGCATGTCAACACAACCAGGTATGACATACAGGCACCTCGTCAAAATATAGAATACATCAGCACAATTACGATCCGAGACACGGGCAGTCTATATAAAGGACACTAGAAACATTTAGAACACATTTAGCGCCGATATACGTATGGAAAAGGCCAAAACGATGACAGCATTTGGGTGTGATCCATGGAAAAGCATGGGACAATTCCTCCTGAAGCACCATCCGTCGCCACAAAATGAAGCACATCAACGCGGGCAGAGTACGAGTCGCACATAATGCCACAATGGACCGTCAAGGTGAATGTTAAAAATCGTCTTCGAATACATGTTGCGCGTGATGATTGGATTCACTGACACATACGACGCAGACAAATTACGGGACGCATGTACAATATCGAAACGCTTGACTGTGAGACAGTGCCTGACTGATAATCTGAGACCAGTCAGATAGTCTGGAAGTTTACGTACCTTTTCGGCATTTCGCTGTGCGTTTTCGTTCCGCTTCCTTTTGACGAGCTTGGCCGGCGTGTGCCGTCTGGGGGTGGGGCTGGCGGGCGGCGGCGGAGCAGCCATCGACTCACACCTGTCTGGCGGGCAGCTGTCGTCTCCGCTCTGGTCCGGGATGGTGCCTAGGGCGTCACCTGGCGTGCCGCCCCCGCCCTGGTACGGGATGGTGCCTAGGGCGTCACCTGGCGTGCCGCCCCCGCCCTGGTACGGGATGGTGCCTAGGGCGTCAGCTGGCGTGCTGCCCACGCCCCCGCCCGCCGCTGCCGACTTTGTTGTGACGTCCGGTCGCGGCCGCTTAGCCGGCGACGCCTCCGTCAAGTCGGCGGACTTCCCGACGTCCGCCTGCGCCGGCCCGGACGCCGCCGACTTAACCGGTGACGCCTCCGTCAAGTCGGCGGACTTCCCGACGTCCACCTGCGCCGGCCCGGACGCCGCCGACTTAGCCGGTGACGCCTCCGTCAAGTCGGCGGACTTCCCGACGTCCGCCTGCGCCGGCCCGGCCGAGTTGCCGAGTTGCGCCGGCTGGGGCGCCTCTGCGGCCGGTGCCGGGGCGCACCTGTGATCGCCCACTTCCGTGGCCGGCCGTGCGGCACGGCCGTCGCCCGGCTGTGGCCGCGGTGGGCCGCGGACTAGCCGAGGCAGGGGTGCGCCCGCACCGCCGCTGGCGCCTCTCTTCAGCAGGCTCTGTCGACAGCAGACACGCAGGTCTGGTGATGACCGTTGGTCAGCCGCCCGACTCTGGCAGACGGCTGGCGAAGCCGTGGAGCTGCAGCCGCATCGACCCCTGCCATTTGCGATAGTATGGACCGTTCTGACAGATAGCGATCGGTGACATTATGCATGGACGGAAGAGATCTTCGGATTAGCCGGCCTGGACCCAATTTCGTCACACCACCGTACAGGTGATACCGGGACTGGCGTCACACACCGTACAGGTGTCACCGGGGCTAGCGTCACACGCCGTAAAGGCGGCACCAGTGATAAATTATTCAAGAAATAGGGTGGAACATACCACTTACTGAACACTGAATCGGCATCCTTTCCAAAGAAGTATCCACATCATGCTTCTTGGTGTATGCTTGTGAAGTCTTCATGCCTCGTTTCTAACAGTATCCCGTTTGTAAGCATCATGATTATGCTCACCATAATAAATCTCCGGGATCGTGATAACGAACATCCCATAGTGCAGTTCCAGGTAAAGGAATTTCCTACGATGTGCTATGCTATACAATACCAGTTTATAGCATAGGTATTTGTATCGTTATCATTGATATTAACATCCTTAAATTAGATACCTCTCAAAACTTGCAAAACGGGTAGTTATATGTATGCAATTGTCTCAAAACTTGGTTTTAAAGACTTAAGTATTTTAAACAGCATTATTTCCATGGAGATTTCGACATCCTGCTGTATTCATTTTGACATCTCACACCTGATGATAATCCAATATTTTAACACTGGGTGGCACCGGGGCTGGCGTCACACACCGTAAAGGTGGCACCGGGGCTGGCGTCACACACCCGGTGTCAAGACATTAATTACTCTTACAGTGGAGGGTATCATGCCAAGACGTGTAAATCCGCAATAACGTCGGAAGGGAGGTATCGGCAAAACTACACACATAAAACTATGAAAATTAGATCTCTGAAGAAGAAAAATGTCAAAATTCCAGAGATCAAGCATAAGATTGACAGCTTACTACTCGTGAATGCTGTAGAAACTCAGATCAGTGAAGTGAGGGATTCGAAACATTGCTCACAGAAAGTTGAAATAAATTTCGATGAAATTGTTATTTCCACTTAAACCGTAAAATTCCAGGGCACTACATAATTCTTCCAATTAGAGGCTGGCGCTCATATCAAGCCAGGTGACCCTCACTGATCGAATTCGTCTTCCTCCCAACACCGCAGGTTAGTTGCGAACACCATCCTTATAAAGTATGCCCGTCGGGACGACACGCAGGACAATATGACTCCAGCCAAGACAGACTGCTGGTAACATGGAACTTTACTGACAATTCCGGAGCGATCGCCAACCTTCCGTGCAGCGGCAATACACTCATCACACGGATGCCTGCAACAGTCGCCCCAATGACATGCACACACCTCGTGACATTCGGGTTGTGTGCTGACCCACGTCAGAGGCGGCGGCCATACCACACCCATCACATCCATCACAGCAACCACATCCACCACATCCACTACACCAACCACACCCATCACATCCACCACATCCACCACACCAACCATACCCACCACATCAACCACACCCACCACATCCATCACACACCACACCCACCACACCAACCACATCCACCACACCAACCATACCCACCACACCAACCACATCCACCACACCCACCACAGCAACCACACCCACCACACCAACCATACCAATCACACCCACCACATCCACCGCCGACAGCGGCGCCCCAGCGATCCGATCCGAGATCCGGGAGATCACTCCCCCTTGACCCTGTCTTACTGTCTCCCGACCAGCCCCTGTGACTCGGCTGACGGCCTGCGGCGGTACCTTGCTCTTGCCGATGATGCCGGTGAGGGGGCAGCGGGCGGTGGCCGCCTGAGGTGGGGGCCGCAGCGGCGGCAGTGACGCCGGCCGCGCCAGGTTCACGAGCCGACACAGACGAGCCTCGTCAGTCCGCAGCTGGGTCAGCCGCGCCTGTACAGAACATACAGAGACGAGCCTCGTCAGTCCACAGCTGGGTCAGCCGCGCCTGTACTGAACATACACAGACGAGCCTCGTCAGTCCGCAGCTGGGTCAGCCGCGCCTGTACAGAACATACACAGACGAGCCTCGTCAGTCCGCAGCTGGGTCAGCCGCACCTGTACAGAACATACACAGACGAGCCTCGTCAGTCCACAAGGGACGAGTGGTCAGAGGGTAAGATGCTCGTCTCACAATCAAAAGGTTGTGGGTTCGAGTCTCATCTGTCGCTAGTCTTCGCCCGCGACCAATCGGCGTGAGAGATTGGCGACGCTATATGACTCAACGGTCGATGTGTCGTAAAACCAATAACCAACCAACTCGTCAGTCCACAGCCAGGCCTGTACTGAACATACAGAGACGAGCCTCGTCAGTCCGCAGCTAGGTCAGCCGCGCCTGTACAGAACATACAGAGACGAGCCTCGTCAGTCCGCAGCTGGGTTAGCCGCGCCTGTACAGAACATACAGAGACGAGCCTCGTCAGTCCACAGCTGGGTCAGCCGCGCCTGTACAGAGGTCACCGAGGTCAGAACATACACAGACGGGCCTCGCCAGTCCGCAGCTGGGTCAGCCGCGCCTGTACAGAGGTCGCCGAGGTTAGAACATACACAGACGGGCCTCGATAGTCCGCAGCTGGGTCAGCCGCACCTGTACAGAGGTCACCGAGAACAGAACATACACAGACGGGCCTCGACAGTCCGCAGCTGGGTCAGCCGGGCCTGTACAGAGGTCACCGAGAACAGAACATACACAGACGAGCCTCGTCAGTCCGCAGTTGGGTTAGCCGAGCCTACACAGAGGTCACCGAGGTCAGAACATACGGACGAACCTTGTCAGCTCTCAACTGGGTCAGCCGAGCTTGTAGAGGTCGCCAAGGTCAGGTCATACACAGGCAGTGTTTTGAAATTGCTTTTTCGTAGAGTGGAGGGTGAGTGGGTGATGTAAAAAAGCCATGTAATGCACACAAAAATGTGCAAACATATTTTGATAATCCCTATTGATGAGTTATTTTGAATGACCTTTGTTGATTGCTTCATGATGGTGATGATGCTACAAGTATCTCTGCTGCATTTACCAACCAGGGCAGTGCTGCTGCCACAAGCCATAAACGTTTTTAAAGACCAAACATCACTGATAGCATGTAATAAAAAGCGAAAGTGGTACTTAATTATGTCAAAAGGAAAAAGTAATGTCAAATCAATTGTTATTAAGTGAGTTTTCACTCAAATTTCAGAATTTTTGCACACCGTACACAGGCGAACCTCGTCAGGACGCAGCTAGGCCAGTCTGGTTTGCATAGAGGTCACCAAGGTCTCATCACGCACAGACGAACCTCGTCGGCTCTCAGCTGGGTCAGCCAGGTCTATTCATAGATCACCAAGGTCAGGTCATACAGACGGACGTCGTCAGTAAGCAGCTAGGTCAGCCGGGCCTTACAGAGGTCACCGAAATCAGGTCTCAGGTCATACACAGGTGGCCCCATCAGCAGGCAGCTAGGCCAGCCGGGCCTTACTGAGGCCACCGTAATCAGGTCATACATAAGCGATTATGTAAGCTCACAGCTTGGGTCAGGCGGGTTTGCACAAAACACCAGTCATGTTACCGGGGTCACGTCGGCTGGATTAACCGGGTCTGTACAGCATGTTAACGAAGTCAGGCGCCTAGAGTGGCATCACCCAGGCTCTGAAGGTGGTCATGGCTATCCGGGAGTGTGGGCGGCAGGAAATCACAAATGCACATTTGAATAAAGATGAGAATCATGCATATTTCAACAACAATAAAGTAACTAACGTGGGCACAAAGTTTAGAACGTGGCGTTTGTCACATGGTGCAATGAAAACATGGGTTATGGATGACTAGCAGTGCCCGGAAACATGGGTTATGAATATCTAGCAGTGTGTGGAAACATGGGCTATGGATGTCTTAGTGCCCGGAAACATGAGTTATGGATGTCTAGCAGTGTCTGGAAAAATGGGTTATGGACGTCTAGTAGTGCCCGGAAACCTGTGTTATGGATGTCTAGCAGTGTCTGGAAACATGAGTTAGTGATGTCTAGTAGTGCCCGGAAACATGGGTCATGGATGTCTAGCAGGACCCGGAAACATAGGTTGTGGATACCTAGCAGTGTCTGGACACATGGGCTATGGATGGCTTAGTTAGTTAGTTATTTGGGTTTAGGGCGGTGACATCTATGGTCATATTGCGCCGGTATGGAGGTGGTGCCCGGAAACATGAGTTATGGATGCCTAATAGCGTCTGGAAACATTGGTTATGGATGTCTAGTAGTGCCCGGAAACCTGTGTTATGGATGTCTAGCAGTGTCTGGAAACATGGGTTATTGATGTCTAGTAGTGTCCGGAAACTGAAATTTGAGTGGAGACACACTTAATGACAATTGTGTTTGACATGAGTTTTTCTTTATGACATAACTCAGTGCCGTTTGTGTATTTTTTTCTGCAAGCTTTGAGTGAGATTTGACTTTTTAAAAGCACTTATGGCTTCTGGCAACAGCGCTGCTGAGTGGTTATTTGGGCTTACTTGGGCGCATCGACTGCGTTGGTCATACAGCACTGCTGAGTGGTAAAGACAGCAGATCAGTGATACATTATTCATGCAATAGGGTGGAATATACGACTGTCTGAGCACTGCATACACATCCATTCCAAGTACGTATCGACATCGTGTTTGTTGATGTATGCTTATGAAGTCTCCATGACTCGTTCCTAAGGGTATTTCGCGTAAAAGTAGCATGCTTCTACTCACCATTACGGATTGATTACACGAGCATCTCGTGACACAATTCCAGATACAGAGATTATCTATGATGTGGTATGCTAAACAATGCAATCTGCTGATAACATGACATTTGCAATCATTATCATTACATAGGTATGCATATATTAGGTGTCTCCAAAGGTAAACCAAAATCATGCACTGATGAGTACACTATTGGCTCAAATGAAGCTTGAAGGACTGAAGGATATTTTCAGTGGCATGCTTTCAAGGCAGATTTCTACATCCTACTGTACTCGTTTCGACATCTCACACCTAACGAAAAAACATTAATTTAACACTGCAGCAGATACACTACTGACATCATCACCACCATCAAACAAGAACAAAGGTCATGGAAAGCAATTCAGCAAGATGCATTATCGATGTGCATTTGTAATTTTTTTTCTTCAATTTCAGGACACTGGCTTCTATTGTTAACGGTTAATTTCACGATCCCTTCCTTTGGGTTCCCAGTTCCTTTGTGTTTCCGTCAGTAAATTCCATTATAGTGGCAATCATTTACCACGGTGATCGACACGCTAGTAGTAAGCGCCAGTGCCACCTCAGGGGTGCCTTGTGATCAATAAGGAATACAATACAGTGCAGAGCACTGCAGTGTAATGCGGTGCAATGCTATACACCACAACATAATTAGTTACGACACAACACACGAACCGCCGGCCATACTCGCCTTCAATTTTCGTCTCTCCTGTCTATCGAGTGCGTCGCCGCGGTTCAGGCGGCTCATGAAGGCGTCCAGCTCGTCGGTACTGTCGGGCTGCGCCTGCTCAGGCTGAACGGCGGTGGCCGCGCCCTCGGCCAGGCGCCGGTCCAGCGCCAGCGCATCCGCCTGCGCCCGCTGGTACTGCAGCAGCTGGACGGCAGAGTGGGCGGTGAGGCATCAGGCGGAGTCTGGTCAGGTCGGGCCGAGCCGGGTCAGGCAGGTCGGCTGGCCGGATTGGGATTGGGTTGTTGGGCTCCTTTTGCGACGCATGTAGCTGCACTGGCCGCATAGCGTCACCCCTCTCCCATGCCGATCGGCTGCTGGAAAACCGAGCCACAGACAGCTGGCGCGACTTAAAGTCCGGGTCAGGTCCGGTTGGGTCGATTCGGTTGGGTATGGCAGAAGGCACCCATCAGGGATGACCATACAGGAAGTACCGGTAGAACGTTGGGGCGCATCATTTACGTTCATGTCTTCAAATTAGGTTTCAATGTCATTCAGCCTCATTGTCAATCATTTCATTCTACTTGATTTCATTCATTCATTCATTCCAAATGCATCATGCCGATTGGTAAATGGTGACAGGAGACCAGCTCGGAACCCACTACCATTCACTATCAGCTTCGTACACGAAGCTCTCGACACCAAACCAACAAGGCCTCACATTTCCCTGCCGCGCCCAGTGTAGTCGGCGCAACAGTCACTGAAATGCTGTATGACTACATTTAGACCACAGGGAGACTACAGGGGGACTACAGGGAGACTACAGGGCGCCACAGCCGGGCGGCGGCCCCCAGAGGCCCGGACACGCACCAGCGAGTGGTACGTCTCGGCGGCCGGCTCCGTCGTCCTGCCAGAGGCGGCCGCCTGGCGCCGCTCGCGTCTCCTCTCCACGGCGCCGGTCCTGTCCAGGAACGCGTCGTCCTCGTCCGAGTCGTAGCCGGCCGGCGCCTTGCGACGCGTGCGCGCCTCTGGGGTCAGGTCAGAGCGGGTCATGCCGGAGTCGCAGCCGGCCGGCGCCTTGCGACGTGTGCGCGCCTCTGGGGTCAGGTCAGAGCGGGTCATGCCGGAGTCGCAGCCGGCCGGCGCCTTGCGACGCGTGCGCGCCTCTGGGGTCAGGTCAGAGCGAGTCATGCCGGAGTCGCAGCCGCCCGGAGTCAGATCAGGTCGAATCATTGTTTGTGAGTCGAGCACACCCGACTCCTGAAATGCTCGGCCTCAGGGTCAGGTCGGCATCGGTCGGGTGAAGTGTAGGCAACTAAGCCTGTCAAGGCACTCAGAAGTTTGCATTGTGTCCACAACACTATCCTGCACCATATTGTCCTACTTCAGACCTCAACACTTCACACTGCCCAGCTCCCATTGTTACTATCCATGTGCTATCTCAGTCCCCTTATCAACTCCAGTTACTGTCATACTAGCGAAATACTGTTCCCCAGGACCATATACCGCAATTATAAATTATTCGTGAAATAGAGTGGAATATACCACTTTCTGAACACTCGATTGACATCCCTCCCAACGGGGTATCGACATCGTGCTTCGTGATGAGTCGTTATGAGGTCTTCATATCTAATTTATAACAGTATTTAGTTGATAAGTGTCATGCTGATAACTACCATTGCAGATTGTGATGTACAAACATATCTTAGCACAATTCCAGGTAGGACGATTATCTATGATGTGGTCTGTTATACAATATCAGTTGGTTAGGATAGGTATTCTGCATCATTATCGCTCAAATAGCTACTCCTAAATTAGGTATCTCAGAGCAAAGGAAAAGGTGCACATATGAGTATGCTGTTGGATCAACATTGTGCTTGAAGAACTTATAAGTTATGCTAATGGGCATCGTTTCCACGACGAATTTCGACATCCTACTCTACTCGTTTCGACATCTCGCACCTAACGAAAAACCATTATTTTAACATTGATATACCGTCACCTTGCTTTGACTGGCGCAGCACTCCTGCCCGGTCCAGCACGCGGCAGGCCTCCAGTGCACACTGGAACACGGCTTCCTTCTTCTTGCCTATGTGCTGGTACTCCACTGGCACTGGCCGGCCATCAGCTGTGTCCATCGGCAGGCTGTAGCGTACACGTGACGTCATATGTGTCCATCAGCAGGGTATAGGGCACAAGTGACGTCAGATGTGTTCATTGACAGGGTGTAGGGCGCACGTCACGTCAGAGGTGTCCACTGGCAGGGTGTAGGGAACACATGACGTCAGAGGTGTCCATTGGCATATAGGGCACGTGCTGTCAGATGTGACCAATGGCAGGGTGTAGGGCACACATGATATCAGAGGTGTCTGCAATTGCCCATGCATGACAACGTTGTTGATATCACAAGAGTAAATTGCATTGGTTAGGGCTTTCCTCACATTTAATTGAAGGATATATGTTCATAACATACATACTAATACATTGCTTTAATCCCATAATTGAAAATCGTTCCCGTCATAAAATCTCAGTTGGTTAGAGAGCCAATCGATATTGACTGAGAAGACTGGCTCAGGTTGCTGCACGTGCTCGTAGTTAGCGCCCAGCGGAGAGTCAGCTGACACATAACCAGATAAAGTGTCGGAGACCTGGCAACCTGGCAGTGCTACCGAGGCACTGGCGGCACGGCAAACACTCAAGTCCCTACACCACATTGGTCACTATTTTGTCTTTTTTGGAGATTACTTCTCACACTTGAAGACCTGGCAATTTATATGCATCAGGTACGGAATATACCCTACACTTGCACTTTACAAATGCATAGGGAACTATTATTTTATTTTCAAGGGAATGGTATGATGTATAAAAATGGACGCTTGCATGACATTTTCCGTCAGGTTGACCAAACCATGCCAAAATAAACCGCTAAACCAGAAGTGGCTACCAGCAAGACTACAGTTGATCTTAGTGGGTGGGTTGCCAGCCTCGACGATGTCGACGGGCAGACCGCAGCCGGCACGTGAGCCTCACCACCCACTCGATCTTGCAGAGGAAGCGGCCGCCGGGCAGGTCCTCGGTGTGGTAGTCCAGCTCGTGGCCCTCCCGCTCGAACCAGCCCCGCAGCGTCCGCTTAGGGTCCACCAGGTACAACTGCTCGTTCTCGGCGTCGCCCAGCGAGAACGGGTTGAACTGCAGGTCGCTAGTCTCGTCGGCATCCTCGCCTGAAAGGGCCACGCTGTGTGACGTCCAGCTCGGTGGGTCGTGCGGCGGACAGTCACACATACAATCCGTGTGGGCGTTGCCAGGTTGAAAGCTCCCGCTAAGTGACAAGGAAGACATCCGGTCTGTGCTGTGATGTACCATATTTACCAATTGGAACATGCATATTACACCTTGGAATGCCATAGCAATTTATCACGCAGCACGACACAACACAAAATGTTGTGGATTTGAGACCCATTTGAGGGACAAATGACCCCTATAGACCCATTTGACCCATTTGAGGGACAAATGGGTCTATAGGTGTAGGAACTGGGGGCCAGGGGGGCTATGCCCCCACACTTTTCATGAAAGTTTCACATTAATACTATGGCAATCCATGGTAAGAATCAACATGAAAAGAGGTCCCCCCACCACACACTTTTTGATAGGTTTCTACACCTCTGAATGGGTCTCTTCTGATTTGCACCACCACATCTTGTGAGAAGGTCCAAGGCAGCACACACACTGTCTCACCTTAATCAATTAAATAACACGTCGTTACCCAGCAATTGTTCATTTCACTTCAATTATGTAAATTTAGGAACGCCTCCCACCCCCGCCTCTCCCTAAAACATGAACTTCACACTCTCATTTTCAAAACATAGTATCTCGCTATGTACAAGTCCACTCCAGAGCAAGCCATCGCACAAGTCGTCGGCTCCCATACAACCCCAATCATCGCCAACTCACGCATTCCCCAGGAGATGCCGGCGTCGTCATTAGACGCGGCGGCAGGTGGAGCCGAGACGGGGGACTCCTGCTCTGCCTCGGCAGACTGAGTTGGTTCCTCCGCCTTCGGAAGGTTTCGCGTCTGCTCGCGCCGCTCCCCGATCGCCTTCAGCTCCGTCACAGTCAGCTCCGACTCTGCTTCCTGGTCATCTTCCGGGCCCTGGGGAGCCGGTCAGTGTGTCACTGTCCGGACCCTGGGGAGCCGGTCAGTGTCACCTTCCGGACCCTGGGGAGCCGGTCAGTGTGTCACTGTCCGGACCCTGGGGAGCCGGTCAGTGTGTCACTGGGGGCCGGTCAGTGTACCTGGGCCCTGGGAGCTGGTCAGTGTGTCACTGTCCGGACCCTGGGGAGCCGGTCAGTGTGTCACTGTCCGGACCCTGGGGAGCCGGTCAGTGTGTCACCTTCCGGGCCCTGGGGAGCCGGTCAGTGTGTCACCTTCCGGACCCTGGGGAGCCGGTCAGTGTCACCTGGGCCCTCGGGAGCTGGTCAGTGTGTCACTGTCCGAACCCTGGGGAGCCGGTCAGTGTGTCACTGTCCGGACCCTGGGGAGCCGGTCAGTGTGTCACCTTCCGGACTCTGGGGAGCCGGTCAGTGTGTCACTGTCCGGACCCTGGGGAGCCGGTCAGTGTGTCACCTTCCGGGCCCTGGGGAGCCGGTCAGTGTGTCACTGTCCGGACCCTGAGGAGCCGGTCAGTGTCACCTGGGCCCTGGGGAGCCGGTCAGTGTGTCACCTTCCGGACCCTGGGGAGCCGGTCAGTGTGTCACCTTCCGGACCCTGGGGAGCCGGTCAGTGTCACCTGGGCCCTGGGGAGCCGGTCAGTGTGTCACCTTCCGGGCCCTGGGGAGCCGGTCAGTGTGTCACCTTCCGGACCCTGGGGAGCCGGTCAGTGTCACCTGGGCCCTGGGGAGCCGGTCAGTGTGTCGCCTTCCGGACCCTGGGGAGCCGGTCAGTGTCACCTGGGCCCTGGGGAGCCGGTCAGTGTGTCACTGTCCGGGCCCTGGGGAGCCGGTCAGTGTGTCACCGTCCGGGCCATGGGAATATGGTGTGCGCCTTCTTCCAGACCTAGGAAATCTCCAATGTCCAGGTCATCTCCGCACAGTTCGGTATGGGCACAAATATACAAATTACTGTACACGCAGCACGATTATTACACTACGCACATTACACTGCATTACAGTACACTACATTACAGTACGCGGTGCAGTTCGGTACACGCAGAAATATACAAATTACCGAGAAAAAAACATAAAAGCATAGGAACGAGACAATCAAGAGCCCAGCTAGAAACAAGGCAATCTAATCCACTAGGATGCAAGGGATACATCACTTACTGTCTGGCCACTGCTGAAACCGACACCATAATATCCAGCTGACCTGGCTGGCCAGCAGGCCGCCGTCCGTCCCACACGGGGTCTGCGGAATCGCCACCTCACCTGCAGCAAGAACATGCGAGAGCTGCCGCCGAACTTGCACAGATGTCCGACGCGCATTCGGCAGTAGACCCGGGCCGGCACGGGCGCCTTGTTGAGCAGGGTGCCGTGCGTGCTGCCCAGGTCGTACAGGTAGAAGCCGGCCTCATGCGAAGAGGACCCTGCTGCCCTGGAGCGGGACATGGCTTGGCTCGACAATGCGCACACGCACAGCGATGGCACAGGAGACAATGTTAGTTTACATGTCAGGCCGTGTCTGCCAACTGACGACGGGCATGTAGAGGACACAGGAAGGACACGAACGGAGTTAATTCCGGAAGTATCCACCAGTCTGTCTAAATTAGGACATTTGTAGAAACGGAACACAATTTGGAACGTCTTTACATCCAGAACCAAATATTTTACAGCTCTATTTACACATATTATTGGTAAATAGCAAACGCACCAGAAATAGCCACGATATACAAGGAGTAGCTAACATCGATGGCCATCGGCTTCAGGTTTGTGTACTGTTCTTGGACGCCACATAGAACAAAACTCTTGTATACAATTGTATCACCACATGTATTGCATCACTCTACACTCACTCACACTCCCTGTACCAACGTATACGTGTGTGCTTTTGTGCCAACGTACGCCTTGAACATAGCCAGGAAGTGGTGATATGGATCGATAGATGCTCTCAGCTGCAGCATGGTTAGCACGTGATAAAGCTTCCACGCTTGACTTCCATGCAAAAAAGCTTCTTGATGCTACCCCTTCTGATATTAGTGTTTAGCCCTCGACACATGTCAATTCGCCCTAATGGGGTCTGTTGCACTCACCTATAATAGGCATGAAGATTTCATATGTATCAAAAGGCACGACGCCGATACCTATTTGGGAAGGATGTCGATTCAGTATTCAGGAAGTGTCAGTCATTCCACCCTATTTCGCTAATAATTGATCAGTGCCCGGTCGTCACACACTTGTACACCATTGCGGCGTGGTGGCGCGACACGGACGGGTGCTGCAGAAGCAAAAGCTAGACTATCACTGCCGGGCAACACAGGACTTGCTCACACAGTTATTCCACCTTATTTCACCAATAATTGAGCATTGTCCAGTCGTCACCCACCTGTACACCAGTGCGGCGTGGTGGCGCGACACGGACGGGTGCTGCAGCGGCACGTCGCAGTCAGCCAGCCGACCGAACACCACACACTCCCTGTCGGTCAGCTGCACCGTGTCGACGATCTGACCGGCGCGCAACACCTCCAACGAGTAGGGTCGCGCAGGTCGGCCCGCCCACGCCGGCGGCCGGTACGCCGGCTCTGTCGGCCCCGTCACGGTCTGCGCCGGCTCCGTGACGGTATGTGTCGGCTTCGTCCCGGTCTGTGCTGGCTTCGTGACAGCCTGCGTCGACTCCGTGACGGCCTGCGTCGGCTCCGTGACGGCTTGCGTCGGCTCCATCGGCTCTGTGACGGCCTGCGTCAGCTCCGTCGGCTCCGTGACGGCCTGCGTCAGCTCCGTCGGCTCCGTGACGGCCTGTGTCGGCTCCGTGACGGCCTGCGCCAGCTCCGTCGGCTCCGTGGCGGCCTGCGCCGTTTCAGTGGCGGCCGGCGCCGGGTCTGCCGCGGTCGGCGGTGCGACGGTCACGGAGTCCGCACCGCCAGCCGCGACGTCGGCAGCCGGCCGCCTCTGCAGGCCGGTCGCAGCCACGCGCTTCGGGATCCGTATCGGACCGCACGGCTTCTTGAATGGTTGGTCCGGCTGTTCTGAGGTTGGGTCGTCTGGCCCACCGACCGGACCGCCAGCTACGGCCTGCGACACGCTGCTGGCGACGTCCATGCCTTTCGTCGGCAGTTCTCCCCTCGGATGCAAACTGCGGCTTCTGTTTCACTGAGAAAAACCACCGTCGACACTGTTAGAATCGGGCCAATGCTTACAACTGTAGTCCTAACTTAATGCTATTGAAGGCGCATCTCTTATCTCTCACCAAGTGGTGAGAGATCGGGCATCAGGAGCAATTGAGAAACTCCTGCAGCAGTGCTTATTTTGGATGAATACATCATAGAAATACTCAGCATAGCATGGCATATTCAGCAAAACCCCCTTTTGCCGAAATCGTTTCATGTCACAGTGGCCTGATTCTCGGATGCTGTTCCAAAATGATATCTCTACATGGAATGACATCAATACCGATATCAGAGAACTGGTACCTTGCACAGGAATGTTGAGTGGAAATACAGCATAAATTAACATCCCAGTGGCATCTTATTATTGAACAGTACATGCCTATCGCACAATACATCACTATCGCCCAATGATATGCAGTTCTTCAGTTGCACTGGTAGCACCCACATTGTTCTGTGTTTTGAAATGAAACATCTCCATGGAAAAACAGCAGATGAATGTCATGTTCCTATAGCAAACTATTGACAAGATATGACAAAATGGAATGCAGATGTGAATGAGGCCTCACTAGGAATGTCCAGAAATTTTGAAAGTTATGTGAAAAACGACATCCATCAGGAACTTCCCTTGATTTCCTACTGACGTTGTTTTGAATTCCGCAGTTGATTTACACCAAACTTCACATCATACAAATGTAGTGACTGCTACTTTTTATCATATGAAATTTCTGAGATACTCGCCATCCAGGGGGAGCGGAACGGCGCTGGGGCGCTGCGCCCCCTCTTGTGCGAGCAGGGGGACGTCGCACCCACTAGGTGAGCTCACTAAAACTGTTTACTCTCCCTAGATACCATCCGTTTTGAAGTTAAAAAAAATCCTTAACGTTAAGTGTTGCAACCTAACAGCTTATGGAGGTATGGCTAGAACACAAGTTCATTATTTTGCTGGCATTTCTTCAGCACTTCTAATGATTCAAAGGAAATTATTGTCCAAATACTATGTTTGGCATGCTGTGCTTGGCATCACTACACAAATTTGCTAAGTGATCCTGATTGCAGTATTTGAAGCTGCCATTAACACGTTAAGGACCAGTGGGACCTTTTGGTACTATGTGTTCAGAGTAAAATATGAGGTAGTGTTCCTATGGTGAGAACCGGTTTAATGGCATTCCTACATTGGCAAGACTTTGACAGCATTGTGTCAGCCGCTTGTCAGTTTGTGAGAAGGGGAGGGGGAGGTATTTGATGGATCCCGAAAGTTGGCAGAAATAATGATGTCAGGGGCTACCCTTGATAATGACTATTTGTGTTTATTTCTTCCGGGGATGTGATGTATTATTGGCAGTGCCCATGTCAGTGACAGTCGACACAACATATATGCGATGCCTAATTACATGATATATATAACCGGACCGCGCTGGACGACGCCAAGGTTTGGCGGTACTAAATGGACCCACTGGTCCTGAGCGCTGGCCGCGGAGGGGAGACTGGGCGCGCGGGAGGGGAGCGCAGTGCGTGCGTGGGAGTGTGATATCGTCGTTTCGTTGGCGAACAATTTGGTGCTGGTGCGCGCAGGAACCGCCAAGTTCAGCGTTATGTCATGAACAATGAAACGGTGTTTCTGCGAGCGAAGAGATCTAGATGATAGGCGACATCTATCTGGAACAAGGAGATGAGTTGGCTGTCGTAAACGTGTCACCTGACTGATCTCAGCGATGCAGACGAGCTGAATGACGATGCCGCTGGACCAACAGAAGTACACGATATTCCTGGCACCCTGGAAGTGCCGATCAATCGTGACCTGGATGAACCCGAACAGGCTGACCATCCAAGTCAAACGTCAGGAGCTGACAACATCCCAGCAAAGAGGCGACGCAAGGAGAAAAACGTGCCAGTGTGGCACCATGTTTTACCAGAGTACACCAGATGGGAGAATGCGTGCGATTCGGTTCGATGCACCTCCCGTCAAAACATCACTGAATGGATGTACACCTGTGGAGATTGTGGAAGAGCTGCTGACTCCGGATATATTTAAACACATCCAGATTGAGACTCTGCGGTACTCTCTACATGTGAAAATGACCCACTCTTCTCGATAGATGACAGCGACCTGAATATGTTCACCAGGATTCTCGTCTTCTCTGGATATGTCACACTGCCAAGCGAAAAGCTCTACTGGTCAGAGGCAGATAGTCTAGCCCATGACATAGTTCGGAAGGCTATGCCAAGCAGTAAGTACATGCAAATAAAACAGTATCTTCAATTGCAGGACAACTCGAGGAAGCAGACCAGCACGGATTTAGCTTACAAGGTCCAGCCATTGATTGACATGCTGACCGAGTCATTGCGGAGGTTTAGCATAGATCAGGAAAAACTACGCTGTGGACGAGATGATCGTCCACTACTACGGATGTCACGGGCTGAAGCAGTTCATCCATGTCCAGCAGCCCATCCGTTTCGGCTCCAAACTGTTGGCTTCATGCGGGGAAGATGTACTGTGGAAATGAGCAGCACCTTTAGTTGCAGCCTATGGGGACGATAGTGGTCTTCGAAATGATAAGTGTCATTTCAGATCCAAGAGGTCATGATGCCTAGTTTTACAATTTATTCACGTCTTGGGCGCTGCTCGCGGAGCTCAGGAATCGTGGCATCGGTGCCACAGGTACTGCGAGGAAAAACCGGATGGAAAAATGTTCCACCAAACCAACAAAGGTCCTTCAAAATGAGAAACTAGGTACGTTTGACTACCGGTTGGAAATGACAGGTTCAAAACCGGTTTGAAAAGAAATCGTGGCAGTCCGCGGGAATGATAACAAAGTTGTCCGCATGATGTATCTTGCAATTATAGATGAACATGCAAAATGGTAAATCAGTCAAATCCCTAACCGAACATGCTTCAGTGGCTTTAAAAAGATAGTAACCGAAACAATGAGCAATGATCATATTGGCTGCATTACTTCGAACCAGCAATCATTTGTTTGCCACTTCCCAAGCGCCAAACTGCGGCCGCCGTGCCGGGTCGAGCGCGCACAGTGTCCGAACCGCACACAGTGCCAGTGGGACCATTTGGTACTGGTCCGAAAATGGCTGGAGATAACTTCACATTTTTCACAACTTTGTACTTGTTCCATTAGGAGACTGTTGACCAAAAATAATCAAAATTGCTCGGCAAATTATGTATCCGGTCCTTAACGGGTTAAGGCCACTTCATTCAGATAACTTGGGTCCAGCAGCAGATTCAGTGGAGCCTATATTGCCATGGTAACTGGGGACAAAAATTCCTCAAACCATCTAAACATTTAATAATTATAGGATAAGATTTGTAAATCCAGATGAAATTATTAATGTTCAGCATTTATTGCCTTTATGTGATGGGATGTGCCATCCTTCATCCTGCAGTTCCTGTATTAATTCAAGATTGCACTATTATGATGCTGAAAAGCTTATGATTATTTAGCCCATCAGGCAAACAAAATCGTATGGGCCTGAGGATGGACTGGGCCACTTGGGATGGACTGGGGCACTTGAATCCCCAGTTTGTCTTATACAAATTACCTGATGATAATGCTAACATTGTTATCATTAGCTATGACTGTTAACATGCAGCAAATACTGTAGAGAAAAAAAACTGCTCAAGCATGTGAACACAGTACTAGTAATACAAGTTGGGTTGACACCTTCATGTTACTGGCAGTTACCTCTGATTCTAATACCTCTGGAGGCAGGGGCATATTCAGTAATTCTGGTCAGGAAGGGGCACTTGTCTGGGGGAGGAGTGTACCATTGATTCTGAGGGACTTACGTTTTATGTGAATGGGGAGGGGTGTACTTCAGCATTCAACATGTACACCTGTTCTATTCAGAGGGATGACATTGGCTGAAACATTCGCTTCGCAGATTGAGGGGTGCAATCAGACATCCTGGAGGGGTGCAAAAACTCCATAGGGGGAGGATCACATTCCCTCCATTGCTCCTCTTCCTGGATCTGCCAATGCTCTGGAGTGCATTCAATTTTGGAACAGATAGCATTGGTTCTTCTTCTGACCACATTCCACTCCATCTTGCATCTCTGGCCTTGGAAGTTATATGTTTCATGGTGCCTGTTCACTTAGATTATTTATGGAAATCTAGTTGTCCATGTCACGAAAAGAAAAAGTAGCAGTCTAAGCTATAATCCATGAAAACATCGCCAACCTACCTACCATTCCTGGGTGCATCATGCTATGTCTGAGTCCTGATTGCATCACTCATGGCAAAGATTGAGGCAATGATTGAGCTCTCTTTCTTATTCCCTATGACTCAGGCTGCTTCTGTAGCACAAAAGAGGATGGTCGATCCTGCCCGTTGTCATTCCAGCTTTTTAGATTGCCTTGTTTCTGGAGGCCTTGGCCACGTTTGGTGCACATTTCCTGCACAACTTTCACATATTTTGTTTGAGGAATACCATGTATATGTATTGTCAGAATTTTTATGATGTTTTTTTGTACCTTATATTTGATTATGGTGTACTTTTCAAGGTCACATGACTGCATATTGAAATATAAATACTTCAACTTGAATTGCTTGGTATTATTGTGCTTTAAAGTGGTAACAAAACAAGTGAAGTGTTTACACACTTCAGGAAGTAGTACCTATGTTTCACCCTGTTTCATGGATAATTCATCAATGGTGGTGAACCACAAACATATTAGGTCAAGATACTTATGGTATGCCTAGTGTACCTACTAGGTACCTAGGTAGGAGCAGCCCTGGGCAATAGCAATCAGCTACTGGGGTGTCACTTAGCTACATATATAATGCATGTGGTGATTGTGATCAATGTCAGTTTTTATCTGTGTGCATGCCAAGTTCACCAATTACAGTGCAGAATTGTTGTGACAATAGAAAGAATAGCATTAGTGAAACATAACTACATACAACACAGCTGTATTTATATTCACATGTCAAATCTTCCCCATGGGAGCTTTGCTGGCATGGCAACATGTGCACCCTATATCATTTTCAACCTGTGAATTTCCTGAAGCAAACTCACCGATTGGTTTATGGATTTTGAAGGTGCTTTGACAAAAACTACTTGGCTATTTTCACAAAAAAACTGGTGCACACAGATAAAAATGACATCGATTATAATCATCACACTTGTCATATATGTAGCTAAACAACACCCCAGCAGCTGACGCAATTGTCCAATCTGACTCGATAGGCCTTGGGTAGGACAAGAGGGCAGTTTCCGAACACTTAAGACATCATGCAACAAATAGCTCTTCTGCTGCTACTGTATGGCCAAACCAGTAATTGCACTGTGCTTACTGAGCACAAAAATGAACACACTATCCATATTCAAACAGTTCCTTTCAATGAAAATCCTTTAACCACTTGCAAAGAGCAACTAAAACAGATAAATATTTTGTAGTGGTGTACCATATTCTGAACATAAAACGTTTGTGCAGGATTACTTCACTGTAGCTGTTGTGGTACAAGTTATTAGTAGCCACTACAAATAATTGACTGCAAAAAAAATATTGGAGAACACTTCCTTATGGTTTTCTTAAGCCAATTGCTCTCAGAAGCCTAAACATGGTGCCCTCAGACTTTGCTCGCTCTGTACACAAAGAATCGGCAGAACTATGCTATCAGACCTTCATATTTTGGTAGTCTTTTTGTTATTCACGTGCTGAACGTGACGTGAGAGACGTCCAAAGGTATGTGTTCAGTAAATGGAACATGAACCCCGCTTCCCCTGCCTACCTACATGCTGGAGTTCACGTAATGCAGCACTTTTCTTGTAGTCGCTTGTCTAATGCTAACATATGTAATCGCCTATTAGAAGAGAAGAACGGATTAAGTGCATTACCAATGAAAGCATCATTCAAAATAACAAAAGCAGCCTAGCGAACAAGCACCAACCATACGCATACACTGTTTGTTTAATTGAATTTTGTTTTTGCATGTCCTCCAAAATTTGTCACAAATGTGTCACAAATGTACAGTTTTACTGCTAAAGTGCTGCCACTTTTGATTCCCAGCCTTTAAACACCTGTGCCTGAGGAAAAACTCTTGTGCGTTTGATTGGTTAATTCCGCTTTGACTACTCAAACTGCACCAATGCCATAGGAGTGCATCACATACATGATCACCGAACATGATTACGAAACGGGCTGTAGGTTGGTAATTGGCTGCCAGATGGCTATTGAAGGGAGTTTCCCGGAGTTTTCCGAGCTTTTTCCTTCTCGGCACCAAGGCCTCGGCACTCTCAGGAAAAGAAGGGAGCGGATGCGAGCGGCCTGGCAGCCGGTGTCAATGTGTGCTGGCAGCCGGTGACGTCACCTGAGCGCAAATTTGGGTTCAGCCGGTTGTCACGACAACAAGAAATAGTACTTTTTGGACTGTACTCCTGACTAGCTAGTGTAGGTAATATGTATAATTTATATGTCAAGTGAAAGCTTGTTTCATGGTATTTCGATAATCATGGTAAGCTTTCATATGATCGTGTTATTTATTGTGTAAAATGATGTTATTTATACCCATGTCACATCCATCGACCCTATGTAACTTAAGCGCGGAGGAGTCGCTAGTGCTGGTAGCGCAGTTGGTAGCGCATCGGTTTAATAATTCGGAGATTCCGGGTTCGAGGCCCGGGGCGGACGCGCTTTTTGTTGGTATTGACGGAGAATCCTTCTAATTAGCGGCGCTAGATTATGATTTTGCTTACATGGGACGAGCTTTTGCATAAAGGGCATATATTCTGCTGAAGCACGCAGATATTCTGTAGGGCTAGGGTTCAGCCACCACAATTTGTACTATGGTTGATCACTTTTCTATCCAACCAGCCATAGGAAGTACGGAACGCGTTCACGGCTTAGGACAGGGCGCAGGCCCCCAGACTCTCACTGGCATGGACAGCGTGGGGTCAGGGGCAGAGGCAGAGGGCATGTCCGCTGAATTGAATAACTTGTACCTTGACCCTACGGCGGTGCATGACAAATATTGAGCTAAAATTGACGTTTTCCCCACCCACCTGCACCCACCGGCCAAAATGCGGGGTGCCGTCCTGCTTGTTGAGGTGTGCATACGGGTGTTTATTTTTTTAAATTACTGGGGGGGGGAAATACATGAAGGCAATGGGCAGACCGAAATGGATTTGGGGGCCACACTCCATAAGGTCTCGTGTTAAAAGTTGAAATTATGGGGAAGCCAACATTTAGGGGGAACTTGCCCCCTCAGAAGGATGTAAAGCAACACCCCTGGGAGTGCATATGATCAGGGTAGGTGATTGGTTATCAAAACCAATCAATTGAATATGTTGCCGAACAGTGAAATGACTTGACCCGCACTGGGGTCAGTGATAGCGATGCCAGTTCTAAGCTCGGCTCCATGCCTCTCCAGGGACTATTCTCGGCGAGCACAACTCGCCAGGACTCCGTAAGCCTTGCTTTGACAAGGACAGACCTCGACTATGTCCGGATCCTTGCGAAATACATGATGATAAATTGGTCTGTCAAGTTGAATTGGACTCTAACACATGGCGGAAACTTTCAATGAGCTTCGGATGTCTGTTGAGCTGGTCGGATTTTTGGGCATGGTGAACACAGAACGCTGCATTCATCTCTCTGGATTGGGGGAAGGACCACATAGGGTCCCATGTTAAAAGTTGAAATCATAGTGAGGCCACAGCCAACATTGGTGGTGGGGGGGGGGCAGCAGTGCATCCATTCCAAAGGCATACAATCTACTGCCCCTGGTTGCTGGCTTCGATACCAAACTTTTTTTTGACGGGATGGGTGCCGTGTTGCAAAGAAGAGAACGATAAATTTGCGGCATATATATTGAGTCAATCAATTTATATGAATGGATGAGTGTTAAAGGATTTTGAGAACAAGTGTACAAATATCATGCTGATGAATGTCAGTAAGTCGATGTGATCCATCAGTTCTGTCAGAAATGCTTTTTCTCATTTAGCAAGGCAAATAATACCATAAAGGAGCTTTGAGTGAGGTAATATGAAATGAAAAGTGTATAGTATTGCAGCTTAGTTTGGACACAAGATGTTACTCAAATTTTGCCTCCTTCAAGGAAAAAAATCAGTCAGCTAGGTTAGGTTAGGTTTGGGTAAATATGCATAAGAAACCCCAAAGCCAATGTTTAGTTAAAACATGTGTTGCTGAGAGTGGTGAAATGTTAACCACATTCATCAACATTGCATTGGAAAAATAAATTGCAAGAATTCAAATATTACTCAAAAATCACAAATTCACCCTGCAAATAAGGACCTGGAAAAACCTGGTTAAGAGTGATATCCCACATTGCACCTCCAGTAATTATTCCCCAATTGTGATGCCATAGGCAAGCAATTACCAAACTGTGCACACGTAATATGATAGTTGATAAGAGACCAAAGCACCTGCTAAGTTGGCATTAATCACCAGATTTGAGCAAAAACGGAAAGTTGACATCAATTGCATCAATGGCATGGTAACAAAGTTGGCATTGCGTACGGCCTTAATTGACATAAATTGTTTGAGATGCATGTTCTCCATCAATACCAACCACGGCCGGATTTTTATACGTTAATTCAAAGGGATGGTGCCTGTCGCTTCAAAGCTACTGACACGGGTACAAACATAAACAATAAAAACTACCTTAATGCTTCAATTAATATGTATTACAAAGGGGAGAAAACAAATCGTGGGAAAAGCGCCATAATAGTGCTGAAATAAAAGCACCAAATTTAGTCGATTTATCAGTATAGTCCAAAACTGGAATCTAATTCAGCAGTATTCTAGAATAAAACGGCGCTTCTGGTATATGACGTCACGTGGCTTAGGTTTTGTCTAGTTTAAACCAAACATACTAGATCTGCGGACTTTGGAGTACCTGTCGTCTCTAGTTATCTTGGATGCGAGTGCGTTTTGTGGGTAGGTGTTGCCGGTCCGTTCGGTGGTGAGTCATGGTTGTTGCGTTAGCAAATTGAAAGAACGGAGGAGGGCGCATACCTAGATAAGTAGGTAGTGTGGGTGGTCACGTCGAGCAACATAAAGTCGTATGTTGCCGACTTGAGGTTAAGGGTAGGTAGGTAGGTAGGGGAAGAGGGGGGGGGGTATCTGAACACGTTCTGTTTCCTGAACACCTACCTTTAGTCGTCTCCCACATAATGTTCAGTGCATAAATAACAAAAAGATGGTGGTATTCATAAATGATGGATCTGTCTCTACCAAAATATGAAAGTCTGATCACATAATTCTACCTATTATTTGTGTAGGGAGGTTGTGAAGTTCACAGGAACCATTTTAGGCTTCCAAGAGCAGTGGGCTTAAGAAACCATAAGGAAGTGGCTTTCAATTTTGTTGTGCAATTACACCAGCATTTTTTAGTGGCTACTAATAGCTTGTACCACAACAGCTACAGTGAGGTAATCCTGAACAACAACATTATGATGTTCACAATACGGCACACCACTATAAAATAATTATCTGTTTTAAAGTTGCTCTTTGCAAGTGGTTAGAGGATTTTCATTGAAAGGAACTGTTTGTGTATGGATAGCTTGTTCATTTTTGTGTTCAGTAAACAGTACAATTACTGGTTCAGCCATACAGAAACAGCAGTAGAGCTATTTGTTGCATAAGGCCTTAAGTGTCAAGAAACCCCCCTCTTCCCCTACCTACCTAGGTACCTACCTGCCTTGGACCTTGGGATAGGAGCCTCCAATTTATACAGATTAGCCAAACTACCTAGGTACCTAGGTCGGTATTTTGATATTATTGTGCTTTAAGTTGGTAACAAGACAAGTTTTACACACATTTACCGCTATAGAGCAAACAAATGGTTAGGTTTCATTAGGTTATGTTAGTTTAGGTTTTCCAGTTGGACAATTTTTGCCCAAAAATTCCAAACAAATTTTTTTATATAAATTGGAAATTGTATTTTCTTCAAAAGCAGCTTAGGTTAGGTTCGGCTGGGTTGATTTTTTTATTTTGGAAAAATTTTTTTTTACATTGCTTGATTTAAAAAAAAATATTTTGTTTTCGTGATTTTTTTCTCCAAAGGGAGGTTAGGTTAGGCTGTGTTGAATTGTATTTTTGTTTTGTTTTTTTTAACGTTTTTGTTGTCACCTAAATCAAAGCCTCTTTTTTGGTGTTATTCTGCTCATACCCTGAAAAGTAAGCATTTGCATAGAAAATGAGTGGTAGGCACCATCACCTTAGTCCAGGGTTAAAATAGTGGTTTTTCGTTAGGTGTGAGATGTTGAAACGAGCATAGCAGGATGTCTAAATTTGCCATGGAGTCTGTGTAATTTAAAATGCTTTTGATGTCTTTCAGAATAAAATTTGAGTATGGTGTAGGTACTTATGACTTAACCTTTATCATTTGTTTTGAGATTCATAATTTAAGAAGAGCTATATTCAGGATAGGGAGAATAATAACTTTGCTATAAACTGGTAGTGTATGCCATATCACATTATAGGCCATCCCTTTGCCTGAAATTGCCTTGCAAAATGTTTGTGTATCACCAAGAGAAAAAAATGAAAAGAACATTTGGGAACTTCCACCCCCACCACCACTGCAAAAAAAAATTTCAAGCATTTCAGGTCAGGCTGGGTTTTAATTTTTTTTATAAAAAATTGCAGGGAAAATATTCGGAAATTTTCCATTTCCCCAAGAAATACTTTGCTTTCTTGCATGGAAGGTTAGATTAGGTTTTGTTACATTTTTTAAAGGTTGCAATTTATGCTATATTACCAAACTCCAAGCTGCTTATTGGGTGTTATTTTGTCTCCAAAGTGATAAGTATGCATTTGCATAGAAAATGAGTGGTCATGTCATGTAAAGCACACTGATAAACATTGCATTGGAAAAAACAAATTCTGAGAAATGTAAAATTACCTTAAACTGTAAATTTACATGTTGTTGATTGTCAGCAATCATGGTAAGTGCACAGCTTGTGATAACACATGTTCTTGGTTATGTACATTTTCATGGAGAGCAGTGCTAGTCAAGAAAAAAAATGTATGAATATGATTTGCTTTCCGACCAAGTTCAGCTGCAGCGAGCAGCTGGGAATCTAGTGATCTCAACACTGAAGGAGGAATGTCAACTCCATCTTTATCTGTCATAGGTGGTGGAACAGGGGAGGTGGGTGTCCTGCCCCTTCTAAGTCTGGAAATACCCCTTGCCCCTGTATCTGTCACCTGGGGGACTACAATTGACATCATTGTGTGCCAAATCCAATCTTCTGAGTTCCCCTCCACCTCACCACAATAGTGCTCAAGCAATGGGAATGCATCTCAACCTGGGGGATGGTACCATTAGCATTTTAGCTGAAACTTTCAGTATGAGTTGACCCAGTGGTGCTGGTGTTGGTGATACTGAGTATAATTTTGTATTAATTTTGCTGCATTTTTTCTTATTTGCTGGACAATTAATTTTGGTACTGGGTACTTACATGCTTGTTATTTTTATGAATATCAGCAGTTCAAACCTGTTCTCAACTTGGTCTTCATGAGGATCTAAAGAACTTGCATTTAAATGGCAGATGCCTTTCAACTGTAGATAAGTGTATGGTTATGCATTTGTGGTCTGATGATGGAATGTTTCATTATGCAATTGGGGATAATGAACTAATAAGTAAAGGAGGTAGGGGACGAGTGGTCTAGGGGTAAGATGCTCGTCTCACAATCAAAAGGTTTGGGGTTCGAGTCTCACCTGTCGCTACTCTTTGCCCGCAACCAATCGGGGTGAGAGATTGGCAATGCTACATGACTCAACGGTCGTGTCATAAAACCAATAACCAACCAATAACCAACCAAAGGAGGTATTCAATGTAAGAGCAAGGAAGTTATGGGAAAAAGATTATGCTTTAGCAATGTGCCACTCCACTTGGAATGTTAAGTACATTCTTTACTTAGGAATGGATATATGTGCTAGGAATGTAATGCAAGGTTACTAGGTTTATTGATGGACTAGGCATTTTATAATTGGGGCAGGCTTATAGCATTAAATATGTACTCCTTCAAACACATAAGACTGAGTGTTGATATGTAATATGACTAAGATGATTAGAAGGTTGGATAATGTCATTGTGAATAATGCTTCTCACTGTGAATAATTACATGGGAGTTATCATATATGGATAATGGATAAGTATGGATGGAAGTATGGAATATATGGATAAGTAATTCAAACCTAACAACTTACCTTTGAACTCTAAGTTGTAAAGCAGGGGATGGGAATTGGGTGTGAATGGGGTTGAATTGATGTAGTGTGTGTGCACTCTGTAGGTTCTTCTATGATGGGCCCTTTGGTTATCATTGGGCCTGGACCATTTTGTGTTTTAGATTATGCTAGGCAATGGAGCATTATGCTAGTAAAAGGTGTGCATGGCAGTGGTTTCAGTACCAGCCTTCAGGCATGTGATGCTGAAGAGATTGGCCACTATAGCACCAATGAGGTTGTTGTTTCTTCATAATTGATGACAAAGCACTGATTAGGAAGTCTTCTTTTTATCTTTGCATCTAATGCATCTTTTTATATTTGCAAAGTGTTCCCTTCATTAGCTTAGCTGGGTTGACCCCCATTGTGGCTCTTATTAATATGAAGCATTTGTTTTTATGCCAGCTAAGAACTGCGTGAGACAAGATCGCCTATATGCAAGCCCATGCTAATCCTCATTTAGCTGTCCTGTAGTAGTCATGTGGTAAACCACATCATCACTGACCAATAATTCCACAATCTTGGACATAGCTACTGAACCAATGAGTCAACAGTCATGTCTGCTTCCTTTTTCAATGATTGATGTAACCTCACCATTTTTTTCACTGATCACTACTTAAAATTAAGAGTACAAATACAACAAATACTGGCCAGAGTAATTTAAGCCATGTCACCATTCATGACAACTCAAAGATTATCATTGTGAGTTTGGTATCAGCAAACAAAATGGGAAGTCCTTAAAAATCGCCATGATGGTCAATCTGTTAATTTCCACCTCTTTTGGACATGCTCCATATAGCTGATAAATGATAATTTTGCACTTTCTTGAAGTGAATTGACCAACATTCATAAAAAAATGACCAAAAGCTGCTAAGAATATGTTGCCCTGTGCTGCTTTTTGCAGAACATTCCCACATACCCCAAACTGAGGGTAGGACTCATGAATAGTAGTGTGGGATATAAGAGCAAGGAAGTCATGAAAAAAACAACTGTACTTAGCATATGTGCGACCCCACTTCGAATATCCTGTACAAGCATGGAGCCCCTACCTATAAAAAGATATAGATATGTTAGAAAGAGTGCAGCGCAAAGCCACTAGACTCATTGGTGGAATAAGTAACTTAGAATATGGAGAAAGGCTTATGGCATTCAATATGTACTAACTCAAGTATAGGAGATTAAGGGGGACATGATTGAAATGGACAATCATGGGCTAGATCAGGTCAATTTGAATGATGCTCTTCGGTTCAGAGTAGCACATAGGGGTCATCAATTCAGGTTAGACGGGGACGAGTGGTCTAGGGGTAAGATGCTCGTCTAACAATCGAAAGGTTGTGGGTTCGAGTCTCACCTGTCGCTACTCTTCGCCCGCGACCAATCGGCGTGAGAGATTGGAGACGCTATATAACTCAACGGTCGACGTGTCGTAAAAGAACCAATAACCAATAAGAGAAAGCACCAGAAAACACATTTTTGAAGCTAAAACTGGACTAGGAATTTCTATATATTTACTGCAAATATTTTAGGTATGATATGGAATTTCAAGAAAAATTATTGTAAGATTTCTTAACATGACTAGACCATTCATTTCTAACCATTTCTAACCATTTCCCATGCCAATAAATAGTCGCATGATCTTGATCATCTTCAGATACTTTTTCTACAGTGTTTTCTCTGGAAATGCCACATGGGGCTTAACATAAAAAACTAAACCTAACTTAGCCTAACCTCCTTGTTTACTTTGCAGAGGTAAAATGTGTGCAAGGCTTATCTCATTGTTACTCTAAACTGCAATAATACTCTCCTGTACAGGAGAAAGAGGAAGAGTTCATTCTAATTTTAAGAAAGACCTTGGATGTTATCTAAGCAATTGTCATTCAATTAGTTTGACCACGGTCTGTTCAAAAGTCATACAATTGATCTTTTGTTATGCAATCCATGATGAGCATCTGCTAAAAAAAATGAGTTTACTGAATGTACTGTACAGTACTGTAGATGTACTGTACAGCACATTAAGTAAACTCATTAAAAAAGTAAACAGTAAACTCATAGTAAAAAAGTAAACCGAACTACAAAATTGATGAATAAATGAGTACTGTAGATGAGGGTGTACTGTTTTGGGAATACATGGTGTTTCCATCAAAGAGGATATACAGTTTGGTAAATTTGAGCATTGATAGTTTGTTAGTGTAGTTAGATGGAGCATAGGAAGTTTGAGCCATTTTGTTATCAAACAGTACCATATCATTGAATGTATGAATGTAGGGTGGACAAATTTTTTAAACACGAAAATCTTGTTTTTGAGTTCTAATTTGTGATGGATGGGGTTAGTTTTATTCTAAGTGTGCACGGCACAGACCCCTTTAAGCAGGCATGGATGTAGTTTGAAAATTATTGGTAAGGCATTCAATCCACGTGTGTTAAGAGGGATCAAGGGAATAGGGCTGGATACCTAGGGTAGATAGGCATTGATAGGTGTGTGGGATGTTGGTGGATGGTTTCTTTAGGATGTGGTGATGGTCTGGGTGGGTCTTTTTACCGGGCTTATAGTATCTTACATTTACAGACTTAACTGGATGGGCCCTTGTGGCTCTTTTTAAGTCTAAACACTGTGACTTTATTTTACATCACCCACTTTCGCTATTTTTGACATCACAGTCAGCAATATGACATGACATCTTCAATTTGCCATGCTATGAGGTCAGAAAAGATGGCACATCAGTTATGTGAAGTGGTGGTGCAATATCCTTCCTTCACAGAGTCGGCTTAGCCCCTGGCACCAAGTGACATGGCTGATTACTAAGCATTTGTGTATTTCTGTGGTGATCAGGGTGATGTCATCATTAATATCTATATCGTTTTCTTATGCCCTCTTTCACATCATTTTGCACTCCGTCACCGGAAACGAAATATAAATGCCGGGAGATAACCTGTCCGCCGATCGCCCGACAGCTGAGTCGCCGCCGACAGCCAGAGCGCTGCAGCCATGGAGTTTATCGCCGTGCCGATCAAGCGCACCACCGAGCAGGACCTGGTGCGGCCGCTCAAGAGCATCATCGCGTCGTCCTACAGCACGGCCGACAACCCGGCCGACTATGCTGAGCCCATCCAGGAGATGAACAAGCTGCGCACCAGTGCCACCTGGAAGAGCTTCGACAAGACGGACGCGTCGCTGCAGGTGCTGTACCGCTACTACGATCAGCTGGTGGCCACCGAGGCCAAGATCCCTGCGCAGGAAGTCACCATCTACTTCAAGTGGAAGGACGCGTTCGACAAGGGCTCGTGGCTGAGCGGCCGTCAGAGTCTGACCGTGGCGTCGTTCGCGTTCGAGCGCGTCTGTGTGCTGTTCAACATTGGCGCGCTGCAGTCGCAGATCGGTACCGTGCAGAACCTGGAGAGCGACGACGGACTGAAAATGGCGGCGCGCATGCTGCAGCTGTCCGCCAGCAACTTCCACCTGCTCAAGACGAGCGTCACGTCGGCCATCCACCAGGAGCCGACGCCCGACCTCAGTGCCGACACGCTCGGCGCGCTCTCGCACCTAATGCTCGCGCAGTCGCAGGAGGCGTTCACGCTCAAGGCGATCCGCGACCAGATGAAGGACGCCACGGTAGCCAAGCTGTGCGCTCAGTGCGACGACTACTACGGCGAGGCGCTGCGCGCCATGCAGCGCGACTCGGTGCGCTCGCTGTGGGAGCGCGAGTGGCTGTCGACCGTGTCGCTCAAGCAGACACTGTACCAGGGCCTGGCGGAGTACTACCAGAGCCGCACCTGCAACGCCAGCAAGGCGGTGGGCGAGGAGATCTCGCGGCTGCAGCACGCCGAGCAGCTGATCCGGTCGGCGTCCACCCGCGCCGGCGACGTGGACGCCTGGGCCGTGTTCGCGGCGCGCGCGCAGCAGGCGCTGGCCGCCGCGCGCAAGGACAACGACTTCATCTACCACGAGCGCGTGCCCGACGTTAAGGCGCTGCCGGCCATCGGCCGGGCGGCTGTGGCCAAGCTGCTGCCGGAGCCGGAGCACTTCAGTCACGACTTCAGGGACCTGTTCGCCACGCTGACGCCCGTGCAGGTGCAGCAGGCCATGGCCAGCTACGAGGTGCGCAAGCAGGAGCTGGTCAACGCCGAGGTGGGCCGACTGCGCGAGGCGACACAGATGCTGAACGGCGTGCTGGCGTCGCTGAACCTGCCGGCGGCGCTGGAGGACACCACTGGCACCACGCTGCCGGCCAGCATCCGCGAGAAGGCGGCCACCGTGCGCGGCGAGGGCAGCCTGGCCGCCATTCAGACCCTGCTCGACGACCTGCCCGAACTGCTGACGCGCAACCGTGACATCCTGGACGAGACGCAGCGGCTGCTAGACGAGGAACGCGCCAGCGACGACCAGCTGCGCAGCCAGTTCGGCGCGCGCTGGACGCGCACCCCGTCGGCGCAGCTGACCGAGTCGTTCCGCCAGAACGCCGACAAGTACCGGCAGATCCTCAGCAACGCCGTGCAGGCGGACGGCGTCGTGCGCCAGAAGTTCGAGGCCAACAAGGCGAGCATCGAGCTGCTGGGCCGCAGCGAGGCCGAGCTGGCGGCGGCGGCCCCGCGCGGCCACGCCGGCGGCGCCGGCGGCTCGCCGGCGGCGCACCGCCTGCAGGCGCTGATGGAGCGCGTCGACGCCATCAAGTCTGACCGCGACGCGCTCGAGTGCCAGCTGAAGTCGGCCACCGCCGACCTGAAGTCGATGTTCCTGGCCGCGCTGGCGGCCGACGGCGCCGTCAGCGAGTCGGCGCTCTCTGAGGAGACGCTGGCCACCACCTACGGCCAGCTGCGCACGGCGGCCGCCGAGAGCCTGCGGCTGCAGGAAACGCTGCTGGCCGAGCTGCAGGAGGCTAACACGGCGTTCGTGCAGAGTCGCGGCTCGGGCGACTCGACCCGCGACACGCTCTTCAAGGATCTGGCCACTGCGCATGACGTGTTCATCGAGCTGCGCGGCAACCTCAAGGAGGGCATGAAGTTCTACAACGACCTCACCCAGCTGCTGCTCACCTTCCAGAACAAGGTGGGTGTTGCCGACCCCTCGGAGCACGGTGTGTCCAGAAGCAGGTGGGTGCTGAGGGGCCAATTGGGTGTGACTATGTCTGTGTGATGTCGCCGCACCGCCAATTTCTGCTGTCCAAAGGCATGAAATATGTAAGTTTCATTGGGAAATTATTATTTTTATATCAGTCGGACCTTCGCGAAGAGACGTATCTTCTCCTACAATGTGGCTTTTGAAAGACCGTTTTTTTAAGTGAGCTTTAAACGTACTTAGTTCTTCATAAGGACGTATCTATAAAAATTGACTTCACTTGTTCAGACAAAAGAACGTATACGTGATAAAAGACGTATCTCCTGTTGTTTGAGTCATTCTGCAATGGGCATACAACGTGTATTGAAGAATACATCCCATGAAATTCTACATAGTCCACTGGAATATCATTTTGCAGAGTCAAAAAGACGCTTTAATCATCATACGTCTTTTGCCACTTGTTGTCTCTTTCTGCCCGAGTTTCACTTGCATGTTGGTGGTGGCGAAAGGACGTATCTCACGAGATTGGTTCTTTTGCCAGAGGGCCACTGCGATGCAACGGTGGCAAAAAGACATGTCTTTCTAAATATGGGGAGGGAGACGAACACTGCGGAGGCCTGGTCATCTACACAGAAATACAAATCGACATCCCTAGCTGGGAATAGCTATTCCAAAAATCTGATTCAATTGGATTCAAATGCAAGGAACCGAGACTTCTAACTGGTGTTCGGCATGCGATACTTCAAACCCTGAGAGGTAGCCAACCCTGAAATCCATTACGGTAAGTTGCGTCCTTTATGGAGCAAATTTCGCATACATTTCTTCTAGAAAAGAGACGTCACCCAGAGATACGTCTTTCTGCCTGAGTTTTCACTGATACGTCTTTCTGCCTGAGGATTATCATTAGCTTTCACTGCAAGAAGGAAAGGCAGAATGCCTTTTCTATATCCCCCCCAAAAAAAAAAAAAATGCATGTGGTGGAGAAAGAAATGTCATAAAAACGTTCGTCGACAGCGGTTCGAATAGTATAAAGCAATTTCTTTTGTCCAAGTAATATCGGAGAAAAGGGCACAAACACAAAAACAGCTCTCCTGAACATGCTCAAAATCCGGGATGCGTCCTTTTGTCCTTTTGCCTTTGGACGGAAGATTTGTATGTGTAGGAATATAACGCTGTCATCATCCTAATGTTAATTTATGTGTGTAGTTGTATAATGCCAGCATCATTATAATGCTAAATTGTAGGTGTAGTTATGCTACCATCATCGTAATGCTAGTTTGTGCGTGTAGTTATATGTTTATTATAATATATATTATGATGGTGGTATCATTAGCCACCATCTTCATAATGCTAATTTGTATGTATAGTTATATAATGCCACCATCATCGTAGTGCCAGTTTGTATGTGAAGCTATATAATGCCATCATCATTATGCGTTGATTTTCTCACAATTCATCACAGAATGGCGTGCATTCCAATCGCGATTGGAAAGACGGTCTTGTCCTGTATGTTTTTATCCAGAACATCATCATCTCCGGAAAATTGTTCACTTTTTTCGCCGAAAGATTGGATGGAGTTGTTGGAAAATGGCTACGTACTTGTTGCTATTTTGTATACACAAGCAGGAGCTGCCTGAAAATAGTGTTCGATGTCAGAAACATAACAAAATTACCCTTCCCGACATTGAATATTCAAAAAGTCATCCGAGTCCAGGATTCCAAAGCATAGGTGCAGCCCTGATTCTAGTTCAGCGTTCAAGGCCATGTAGGCGAGGTTTGGATTCAATCGTCATGCTTCTTTTGCGTGTTCACTTATTCGCGTGTGTTTCTGTGTCAGTGCGTTGTTTTGCTTCAGGGTTAGAATAATAGTTTTTTGTTAGGTGTGAGATGTCAAAACGAGCACAGTAGGATGTCGAAATTTGCCATGGAATTAGTGTCATTTAAAATGCTTTTGATGTCATGCAGACTCAAATTTGAGTCAATGGTATAGGTACTTTTGACTGTACCTTTATCACTTGCTTTGAGATTCATAATTTAAGACGAACTATATTCGGGATAGGGAGAATAATAGCTATGATATAAACTGGTATTGTATGCCCTATCACATAGTTAATCCCTTTGCCGGAAATTGCATTGCAAAATGTTCGTGTATCACAATTTCTTATCCAGAGCATGCATATGCTACTTATGAATGAGATACTGTTAGGAAAGAGACACGAATACTTCATAGGCATGCATCAAGGAGCAGGATGTCGATACTTCTTGAAGAAGGATGTTGATTGATTGTACAGAAAGTGGTATATTCCACCCTATTTCATGAATAATTTATCACTGTTTTGCTTTGTACAGCAAGATGCTACGTTGTAAAGTACAAAACAAAAAACAAACAAAGCTGTGTGTGTGCGAGATACCTGTGTGTGTGTGAAATGTGGGATGCCACTCAGACGCTGCTTGTAGCTTACTAGTAAGATACGTGTTATGAGTGTTCCGCCCCCCACCCACGCCGGCCATGTGCATCACACTGGATATTAACGTCCCAGTTGTCGCAACGGGCGCAATATGACCATTGTTGTCGACGCGCCCTAAAGCCCAAATAACTAACTAACGTCCCAGTTGTGATGTTGGTTGTCCGAGCTCGGCATTGGTCAAGTCTTGCGTCATATGCACGTGCGTTCGATGGACTCGCCCTTCAGTATGCTCCAGTGTGCTCTCCTTGACCCGCAGGTGACCGACTTCTGTTTCGCGCGCAAGACTGAGAAGGAGGAGCTGCTGAAGGACATGACGGCCAACCTGGCGACGCAGGTCGGCGGTCAGGCTCCGCCGACGCCGGCCACACGCCAGCCGCCGGCCCGGCCGCCGCCGCCGGTGGTCAGCTCTCCATCCTCGACTGCCCCGGCGGCGCCGGCTGCTCCGGCCGCCGCGCCCGAGCCGGCCCGCAACCCTTACGCGGGCGCTCCGCCAGGCGCCCTGCCGTACCCGGTCCAGCCTCAGGCGGCCATGCCGCAGCCTTACGCGCCCTTCCCCTGCTACACGCCGATGCCGGGCGGCTTCAACCCGTACGGCACGTACCCGGGCGCCATGCCGCAGTACGCCGGCTACCCCGGCTACCCCGGCTACCAGCCCTACCCGCAGCAGCAGCAGCAGCAGCAGCAGCAGCAGCAGCAGCAGCAGCAGCCCCAGCAGGGCCAGCAGCCGTACCCCGGCTACCCGTACACCCAGCAGCAGTACCGCTAGACCGGTCACGCTGCCGGCCGGCGCTGCCACGAGATACTGTTATATGTTGGTGACGTCGGGAGTGGCAGCGGTGCGCGCGAGGGCCTGCTGTGCCGCGGACATGTCTGGTGTGAGGTCGCATGATCCGTGCCTACGACAGCGGAGAGATTTGTCGGCTGAGTGTCTGGCCGAGGCCGTGGCGGCGACTCGCGGATGCGATTTTGACGGCATCAGAAGACGCGAGTTGTGTGGGAGTGTGCGCATCATTCCCGCTTGACTCGGCATTCACAATAGGAACTTATATCTTATCTGTTACGAAATCCTTGCGGCGTCTGAGCAGAGCTGTCTCCGCCCAATGACGTGACCTCTGGCGCGTCGTTGGACGTCGGGGGTCGGGTGGTGGCCGTGACACTGACGCGTCGTGGCACGTCAGGGGTCGGCTGGTGGCCGGCCTCCGCCCGCCGGCCATGTATTCCCTGCCACGATGTCCCCCTAGCCATTGTGTTGTCGTACACTGGGTGAGACGGGGAGGGGGGGGGAGGGCACTCCGAGTCCAGTCCTCTCGAGTTTTTAACGACACATCGGCGGGGCCGTTTCAGCTCAGCAACGAACAGACTCGTGTGTTCGTCGGCCCCGTGTGACGTGTTCTTGACTCCTGAGTGAGTGCCCCACTATTACTAATCAGTCTGTGTTGAACACTTGCGGATCTGTGGGCCCGGCCGGCGTCAGCTGGCTGGGGAGCGCTGTCGAATACACAGTCGTTTGCGCTCTCTGATTGGTGATTCTCGAAATATAAGAAGGCATCAATAATTGGTCGTGTCTGACATCGTCCAGATTCGTCAACTCCGTGGGAGAGAAGTTTCGAGAAATGATGGCAGCGGTCGTATCGAATGGAGATAGCCCACCTTCGGCTGGTACGGCGATGATGGAGATTGCCCACCTTCGGCTGCACGGTGATAATGGAGATCGCCCACCTTCGGCTGGCACGGTGATGTGCGGTGTCGCCAGTTCGCTATACTTGCGCGTGACCAAAGACATCGGCTGCAATGGTATTGCGAGCCAACTATACTGACGGCGGTAGGCTAACCGATGCTAGGATGAAGGATGATTATTTCAGTTTGGTTTATTCGGACACTGAGGAGGTAGTTTCGGCGGAAGAGTGAATCATGTGTGAGGATGGTGTAGCATAGCCGTAAACAGGCAAGGATCAGCTCTTTTATGCTTTTCCTTTTGTTGGGTTCGGTACTTCGGCCTCCTCTGGCCATTTCGTGCGATAATGAGAAAATGTATATTGTGTTATGCTAAATAATTAAGTTTATAAATCTTGGAACAGGTTTGTATTGCGGATAAAATTAAAAAGTAGTTTGATGAGAATTGGATGATCATCCCCTAATAGTGTAGGCAGAGTAAAAGGAATTTTGTGTGTATGGCAAAAATCCGTCAGTGTTTTTCGTGGCCTTGGTACTTCTGACAATGAAGGAGAATATGTGGAACTGTAAGATATGTATTGCATGATGGGCATGAAGGTCGAGGTGAAGCCGTGTGTATATATCGATGGGTAAGAAAAGTATGGCCGATGCGTAAACGTGATAGGACTTTTTCTTCGAGTCGGTTTTTTGAAAAGATAATGCCCATGGTTCAACAGTAGGCTTGATGAGTCGTAATTCTGTATGGTTTGTGTTTTGAGTCCAGGTTTGTGTCCGACAATGTCGAATTCTCTGTTGTATTGATGATTTAATGCCGTCAAAATGTGGTGGAATTTCAGTAATGTTTGGAAGTTGTAATGATTGTTTTGCTAATTTGTCGGCTTCTTCGTTTCCTGGAATGCCACAGTGGCCGGGCACCCACAGGAAACGGACCCTCACGCCCATCATATAAAGTGTTTGAAGGGTGTCATAGATGGAAATATGGCAATGGTGCGAAAAAGAAAGTGAAGAAAGCGATTGAAGAACAGATTTTGAGTCAGAACAAACAACGACGCTGCGCATGGGGTGAAAATGGAAACGATTACGAATATAACGAAGGGCAATCAGAATGGCGTGTAATTCGGCAATGAAGATGGAAGTTCCGTTTGGTAGGCGATGTTGTGGTGTGTGTACCCGAAGCAATGGCGTTTCCTGTGCTGTTAGTATCCTTAGATCCGTCAGTAAATATAAAGGGAACATGACGATATCGAGACCGAAGCTGGTGGAATTTTTGTTTGGCATATTCTGGACAAAGTTGTGATTTTGGGGTGGTGGTTAGATAAAAGTGTCGCTCGGCCATCTGCCACGGTGGTGCAGTAGGCTGAGGAAGAAAAGTAATTTGTGGAATATTATATTGAAGTTGTGTAGAAAATGTTTTAATACGTGAAGCTATGGTAATACCGGTTCGCTTTTCGGCTGGACCTAAATAGTTGTGGTGCAAGTTTGGGATACTTTGCAATGATGCGTGTGTGGGGTGGTGTTCTTTAAACTGAATTTTTGCGGCATACCTAAGTGTTTGTTCCTTTCTTCGTAGAGCTAATGGTGGAATTCCTGATTCGGTTTGTAGAGAAATGACGGGAGAAGTAGTCATTGTACCGAGTGCTATGCGGATAATTTTTTGTGTATGTTGTCCAACAGTTTCAAAGCGGAGGTACTGCTGTGGAGTGTGCACGCACACTCCACACTGTCTCCATGGCATGTTGCCAGAAACTTGTGCGTGTCGAAGAGAGCTTGTATTTGCAGAGAGAAGATTCCAAGTGAGAGAGATAGAACAGTTTGCATGACACGTTATACACAGTAACAGACGACGTGTCCGAGTGCGGTTCGGCAGCAGCGGCCCGTACGCACGCGCAATAATTTCAGCGAGGTCACGGACGATACTGGCAAGCGGCCAGTTGTCTCTGCGCAGGCGCATAGCTTCGGCCCGCTACAGGTACCCCCGCTCAGACACGGCGCCGGCAAAGGTGACGTGGCGAACGACATACCGCGCAAGGGTGATCACTGCACGGCCGGAGCGAGTGCGAAGGGCGGGCCGCAGCGCTGGCCCGACGGTGATGACGGCGGTGGCGGCGTTGGTGCGGGCGGCGGATCCAAGTAGGCTGGTTTGACGAGATGTCAGCCAGTGAGTTGGCTGAGGTTGCCGTCAGCCAGTGGGTCGGCTGAGGTTGCTGAGGCAGCCAGTGGGTCGGCTGAGGTTGCTGAGGAAGCCAGTGGGTCGGCTGAGGTTGCTGCGGCAGCCAGTGGGTCGGCTGAGGTTGCTGGGGAAGCCAGTGGGTCGGCTGAGGTTGCTGCGGCGGCCAGTGGGTCGGCGGAAGTTGCTGTAACGTCAGCCAGGACGTTAGACGATGAGACGTCAGCCAGTGGGTCGGCTGAAGTTGCAGTCAGCCAGTGGGTCGGCTGAGGTTGCAGGCAGCCAGTGGGTCGGCTGAGGTTGCAGTCAGCCAGTGGGTCGGCTGAAGTTGCTGTGACGTCAGCCAGTGAGTCGGCTGTGACGTCGCGAAGTCGCCGTTGGTGAGCCGGCAGATGCCGTGACGTCAGCCAGGACGTCAGACGATGAGCCTGTTGATGAGGCGTCAGCCAGTGGGTCGGCTGACGCAGCGACGTCAGCCAGTGAGTCGGCTAACGCCGCGAAGTCGCCGTTGGTGAGCCGGCAGATGCCGTGACGTCAGCCAGGACGTCGGACGGTGAGCCGGTAGGTGCTGTGACGTCAGCCAGTGAGTCGGCTGTGACGTCAGCTGGTGTACCGGCTGATACCGTGATGTCAGCCTGTGGGTTGGCTGTGACGTCAGACGGTGAGCCGGCAGATGCCGTGACGTCAGCTGGTGTACCGGCTGATACCGTGACGTCAGCCTGTGGGTTGGCTGTGACGTCAGACGGTGAGCCGGCAGATGCCGTGACGTCAGCCAGGACGTCAGACGGCGTGCTGGCGGATGATGCGGCGTCAGCAGCGAGTCGGCTGACACCGCATGGTGGCGAAGGCCGGCTGGGCGTGCGCAGATGCGGCGACGCAGCGGCGAGACGAACGTCGGTGGTCCCTCGGTGTCCGGGCGGCGCCATTAGGCCTCCGGCGAGAGGGAGAGAGGCAGAAAGAGGGACAGGACCGGGTGGGGGCGTGCGGAAAGCGGAGAGAGTTGCGCGTTGGCTCCCCACATCACGTCGGGACGGCTTGAATCACGTCAGGACGGCTTGAATCGCGTCGGGATGGCTTGAATCATGTCGGGACGGCTTGAATCACGTCGGGACGGCTTCAGATCACGTCGGGACGGCTTGAATCACGTCGGGACGGCTTGAATCACGTCGGGACGGCTTGAATCGCATCGGGACGGCTTCAGATCACGTCGGGACGACTGGAATCACGTCGGGACGGCTTGAATCGCGTCGGGACGGCTTGAATCGCGTCGGGACGGCTTTAATCATGTCGGGACGGCTTGAATCGCGTCGGGACGGCTTGAATCGCGTCGGGACGGCTTGAATCATGTCTGGACGGCTTGGATCGCGTCGGGACGGCTTGAATCGCGTCGGGACGGCTGGAATCACGTCGGGACGGCTTCAGATCACGTCGTGATGGCTTGAATCACGTCGGGACGGCTGGAATCACGTCAGGACGGCTTGAATCGCGTCGGGGTGGCTGGAATCACGTCGGGACGGCTTGAATCACGTCGGGACGGCTTGAATCACGTCGGGACGACTGGAATCACGTCGGGGTCACCAATTGTGGAGTGTGCTGTAGGGGTGGCGGCTCTGCCGTCGGTGGGGTGTGGGGGTGGTGGCTTCGGTGGCTTGGCGGGTGTGGGGTGTTTGATATGTAGCTGTGCTGGGGTGTGTGACTGGGGAGGCTGCGTGACAATTTGGGCTGTATCTTTACTGAGAACACTTTAGCAAGGCTGAGCATGAGCTGACTCTTGACTTATACAGGGCTAATTAAAACTGAGCTAACTCACTCCTTTGCTGATTATACATGTGTCAGGGATATGTTCTGCTGTGTTTCCCCGCCACCTCCACCACACATTCCCCAAACCCCGACCGGCTTGATGGTGTTTGCTACCGCCCCTAACACGAATTTGTAGGTGTGCGAGGTCAAAGTTTTGGGAACACCATATAGGTAAATGAGTGCGTCTAGCCAAATTAGAAAGATTACGTTGTATTTAGAAAAGTAATGATAAGGCAATTTGCCCTTGGTTACAATGAAATGTTCCGAGATGGGACTTTTGGATGCTAATAGTAGTATAATTTTGTACAATGTACCGCACGAAATAGGTGCCTGTGATTGAGCCCCAAGCGGCTTCCGCTGGTCCTTAAAGCTACCTAACACACATTCATTCTCCTCATTCACTTCACATTCGTTCGTCCCATTCATTCTTTCCTTATTAATTAATGAAATGCTTGGTCCCCAAATTTGACTGCCTCCCCCCCTTTCAGCGGTACACAAACACATATATCGACGGACCATTGCTCTTTTTGTGGTAGATTGGCCGAATATGTAAATCTTCCACTGCCATCATAGCTGGTCTCGCCATTATTGACAGTGTTCCTCGCCTGGATGAAGGCTTCATGCTACGAGGAGGCTCATCGTACTGGCTCCGAGGGCTTATACAAGTGCTCTGGTATCTTTGACTGACATACCCTAGCTTTAAAGAAAGGTCGGTGCCGCACAGGGCCTTACCCGCCGTATACTGATACTGTGCGACCAGGTGAACGTGCTCACGAGCGGGCACGGATCCCTACCACGTTGGGCACGTCCCCTGGCCGTCTTTATAACCTAGCCTGTCCTACCCTTTCAGCCTCGGGGCTTATGGCACGCCAGACCCGTCCGACCTTCCCCCCGCCCCGAAAGGCTGCACGGTTCCGTGCCGAAACGTATAGCGAACGGGGGGCGGACTCACGACCTTGCAGTGTTTTGCCTTACCCTAGTGTTTGGCGCCAAACTCGACGGACGCAAGGTGGGGCTCGACAGCCCATCCGACCTTGCATACTGTGCCCGCCCCCAGCTGTACCCCTGGGTCACAGAGGCCAGCGGGCTTTTGCAGTCAAAGAACCAGAGCATGTGCTTAAATGCCCCCAAAGTATACAGTCATCGCACCCCTTCTCGCAATTGGACATCATCCAAACGCAGATCATATATGTATATATAAACAATATTAATATTCTAGACAAGTTAAAAACTGGCTTTCACGCTCATTACCCTTACCCGAGAACGTTCAGTTCATAGGAGAACGGCTGACAGGTCGGCTGACTCGCTTATATGTGGATTTACTTTATATGGCAAATTAATCTCGAGAAAACATCAAACATCATGTGAACATCATCCCTTGTGTTCACGCAAAGTGCAAACGGTACTGTCTACACCCCTTTGTCGGCTGTTGGTCACCCGGTCAAAGCGAAAACGCGACGCGCACCCCTCAGCGCCCGAGGTATTTACTATGCTGCCGGTCCTGGGAGGGTCGTATTCCTTACGCCAATCATTGACGTTAGCCCCCCCCGGAGATTCGGTTACTCGGTCATTGGCTTGTAACCCCAATGCCATCTGATTTAAATATCCATGGCCCTCCCCTCCACTTGATTGCCGACGTGTTTACTATGTTTCCGGTCGGGAGGGTCGTATTCCTGTCACCGCTAATCCCGCCCGGCAATGGCTGGGCAACTGCTCCGTGTCGGCTTAAGCCACCACAGAATCTATGCATAATCTAATATATTTACATTTATATACACCACATCACATTACGCCCACGCACTTCTTACACACACACTACTCGCCATCTCAATCCTTGTACGCCACGCAATCCCTCCGCGACACACTCCCTCCCCACCCTGAATTTATCATATGTGATCCCTCCCATTAAAACAGTTCGCCCCTTTCAGTAAGTGAATGCCGTTTAGAGGACAGAAGCTAGGTGATAGAAGTTAGGTTGGTTCGGAAAGGTTTGGGGGAATAGGAAGACATGTCAGACGTATGACACTCACATGCCCGACGGACGTCGCCTCCAGCCGTCGTCCCTCTCCGCCGCCCGGCACTTCATGTCACGTCTGCCTCCATGAGTGTCAGAGTCCGTGAGGTGAGAGTGAGAGAGAGCGATCTTCCGAGAGCGAGAGGGTGTGTCCTGTCTGAGGACGTCCGCCTGTGTGTCCCTTTTTTCGGCCGGTCTTTCAGTTTCGTTCCAGTTTCGGAAGCCCCGCCTCTTCTATCCCCTAGCCACTCCCAGGGCTTCGTATTGTGCGACTGTTTTGGATTGGTGGAAGTGCAGTTTCTTTGTCTTAGGCCGGGTCTGTTGTGAAGTCGTCTGGGGCCGCCAGGATGGTCTGCCGGGTCTTGTCTCTCAGCCGGCGGTGTTCCAGATCTGGGTCAACGACCCGTCTGTAGGTCTGGATCTGCGTGTTTACGCACATGGCCAGCTGGACGCGGAGGGGAGGGTGTCAGATGATTACCCTGGTTCGCCGTTAGTTGTTGTTCCCCGATGCCGCCTTTGAAGATTTGACGTCCGTGCCTCTGGGTCGGTCCGGCGGTGTTTGAAGGCAATATGAGAGGGGAGGGAAAAGGTGGCCGAGATCTGGCCGGGCGTCTGGCGGCCTCGTCGGATGGGAAAATGTTGAAAGTTGCATGCCGAAAAAAATGTAAGCTTCCTTACAGTGCACGCACACTCCACACTGTCTCCATGGCATGTTGCCAGAAACTTGTGCGTGTCGAAGAGAGCTTGTATTTGCAGAGAGAAGATTCCAAGTGAGAGAGATAGAACAGTTTGCATGACACGTTATACACAGTAACAGACGACGTGTCCGAGCGCGGTTCGGCAGCAGCGGCCCGTACGCACGCGCAATGATCTCAGCGAGGTCACAGGCGATACTGGTCCATAGAAGTTTCCCAAGCAATAGCAAAAAAGGAAGAGGCTTGACAAGACCTGGTTATCACAACCGGAGATTAAGCCACAGAAGCTGTCCGCCGTTTCAAGCCCCCACCCGCCCTTTCCAGCTGTCTCGTAGGTGTCCTTTCCAGGACATCTACGGGAAGCTCCGCCCCCTTAGCCACTAGTCGGTTGTCAGCCGGATTAGCCGGCCGACGCCGCTAGTCGGTGCTCGTCGGACTAGCCGTCGCAGCCCCCTCCCACTCCTCCTCGGCCTAGCGGTGCTCTCGGGCACCGTCGGGAAACCGAGTTGTACCGGCGGCCAGCCTCGACCGTTTGTTTCCCGTCCCTCCCCATAGGTTATAAATCGGTCATAGGTATCTTTCTGGTTTAATGGATCGGGCTAACGTTCTCTGAGCGTGACTGCCCCCGCCTCTGACCGATTTTCCCATCCCTCCAAAACTCTGTGTCTTTCTTCCCCTTTCACACGCCAGTTCTTCACATCTTTCCTTGCAGCATCCCCTCAGGGTGCCTTTCTTGCTTGCACCCCTTCCGGGCGCCCTTGTCCACACATACACTCCACCCTCTCCCCTCTGGTGTAAGTGCACCCGCCCTGCCCCGGTATGCCCGGGAACACCCAGCCCCCCTCGGAGGACGGAGGACGCCGCCCCCGGCCTGGAGCCCGCCTGCCCCCTCCCCGCGACCCCCCGGAGGGTGAGTCATTCGTGTTGGTGACGAGGAAGGAGGGATCGTGGGCCCGAACCTCCCCGTTTGCGGTAGCACGGGAGCTGGACGGGTGGACAGGCGGAGTTTCCTCGGCGAAGGTCCTCCGCTCTGGTGCCCTGCTGGTGCGGGTTAGGGAAGCCTCACAGGCACGTGCCCTCATGAGCCTAAACCGGTTCCTCGGCAAGGACATCACGGTTGAGATCGCGGACAGGCTCAACCTGGTTTATACCACCGCTTACGCCCCGGAGCTGGTGGATCTGTCCGAGGAGGAGCTCCTGGACGAGCTGCAGTCGCAGGGAGTGTGCGACGTGACCCGTCTCGGTCGTCGCCCTCGTGCGGGCCCAGTCCTGAAACTGGGCTTCCGCACGCAAGTCCCGCCCACCCACGTCATGGCGGGCTACTTGCGCATCCCTCTCCGCCCCTGGACCCCACCACCGGCCCGATGTGCCTTCTGCCAAAGGTACGGGCACCTGGCAAAGCGTGTCGCTCCAGGGAGCCTGTATGTGGGCGATGTGCCGAGGGGCACACGACGGATATGTGCGCGTCCGAGGTCCCACGTTGCGCGGCCTGCCTGGGCCCCCACTCGGCCGCATCCCCACGCTGCCCTGCGTGGCTCGACGCCAAAGAGCGTCAGCAGCGGCGACTCACCTCACAGGGCTCCTCGCCGCCCGCCCCACCGATGGTGTGGGCCCGGCCCCACTTGGCCCCAATGTGGCCGACTCCGGCTGAAGCGGGCTCCCGCCCCAGGTCTGGAGGGTCGGGTTGGTCCGACTGCGACCCGCTTCCCTCCTCTCCTTCCCCGGCCTCTCGCCCTGCCCCCTTAGCGGGCCCCTCCGTCCCCGGTCCCCGCACCGCCCACAGGACGTCACCCAGCCGGCCATGCGCGGGCCCCGCCAAGGCAGACACCGCCCACCACTGTCGGGCCGCAAAGTTATGGGCGCGAATGATCAATTCTGGTCGAAGCGCCCTAAAGCCCAAATAACTAACTGTCGGGCCGCGCAGCAGACCGCGGCGACCCCAGTCACCGGTTCCTCTAGCGCCCAGCCCCTCCACCGCCAACAGGCTGCTCCGACCAAGGCTCGGGCGTCTTCCACACCGCCCCCTCAGGGCCGTCGCCTCCCCACTCTGTCCCCGGAATCGAGTGCTCGCTCCCGTTCCCCGAGCCCGGACCGCACTGGGGATCCAGAGCCCCTCTCCACGTCACCAGGGTCGTCCGCCTCCTACGAGACGGATGACCCAATCACGCCCTCACCGCCACACACACGCCTGCGAGGCCGTGATCACCACCACACAACACAACACTAATGCAGACACCCACCACTGAATTCTTGCTCCAATGGAATACGAGGTCCCTCATATCCCATTGGGCAGAATTCAAGGAATATATCATCAGAAATAAACCATTGATTGCCGCCGTTCAGGAGACCCGATGGCGCGACAATGACCCATATAATTTTAATATCTTTGGTTATTCCCTCTACACCGACAATAGAAATTCTACACCCCGCGGTGGCGGGGTCGCCTTATTTATATCCGACACCCTCCTTCATCGTCAGATCCCCATTGTAAATAACCTAAATTTTATTGCCGTTTCTGTCAAAATTGCACAACTAGAGCTTACTATACTCTCTCTCTATCTCCCACATTCTCCTACACTATCCTTATCTTCTGTGACCGACCTATTCGGTCTCCTCCCTCACCCCTGTCTGGTGCTGGGAGATTTTAATGCCCACCACCAGGCATGGGGCTGTCACACCACATCACCTCGCGGACACCACATCGAAACACTCCTCAACACCCACAACATGGTCTTTTTAAATGACGAAACACCCACACACAACACCGACATTGCCCCGTTCCGTCCATCTGCCATCGACCTATCTTTGGCCTCGGCCTCCATCTCACCCCTCCTTTCTTGGTATGTACAACCCGACCCCCTCTTTAGCGATCACTTCCCTATTCATATTATGCTCGAACGCTCAGCCCAGGCTAGAGATTATTCATTTCTCCCCGCTGGAATGTTCGCAAGGCGAAATGGCCATCTTTCTCCCAGGAAATTGACACCGTCTTCCCTCCTCATTCACACCCCCCAATATCAGCTTTTCTTGACACCATATTACTCGCGGCAGAAAATCATGTCCCCCACACTCGTCGCTCCCCGGCCGTCATCACGTGCCGTGGTGGAACGAGTGTCAACGCGCCGTCGCTCTGCGGCGGCGGGCTGAGCGAAAATTTCGCAAAAATCTCACCACCCAAAACATGTTAGAAGCCCGCGAGGCTAAAAAACGTTGTCAGCAGATTATCCTTAGCTGCAAAAAACGCAGCTGGCAACTCTATTCAAACTCATTCAACCGTTTTACCCCCATCGGCCAGATTTGGACCAAAATTCGCTCTTTCTCAAATGGCAGATCCCCACACCGCGGATTCTCACAACTGACAATTAATCAACGCAGCATCACAGAACCCTCGGACGTCGCGGAACACTTTGCCACCTATTATGCAGACATCTCCTCAAATACGCAATACTCGCAACAAACCACCGACTTCCTACAAACCACTCTCGCCACCTGCAACTTTACCTCGGACAACACGGAACCATATAATGCCCCCTTTACTCTCTATGAACTAAATTTATCCCTATCCAAAGTAACAAACACCGCGGCTGGCCCTGACCAATTGGCATACCCCTTCTTCCAAAATTTATCCGACTCCGGAAAAGACAACCTCCTTTCGACACTAAACCAACTATGGACTGACGGCACCTTCCCCCTCTCCTGGTCCACTAGCACTATCATTCCTATCGCTAAACCCCGCAAACCTCGCGACCTTCCCTCTAGCTATCGACCTATCTCTCTCACTAGTTGTGCCTCTAAACTTTTTGAGGGTATGGTCAATGGACGAATCAGAGTTCACCTTGAAAACAACGAAATTCTCACACCCTTTCAAAGCGGCTTTCGACCCAGACACAGCACCACTGACAACCTTATTCTATTAGTTGACTCGATTCAGCGCGGTTTCATGAAAAAAAAAACATGAAACCGTGGCACTCTTTCTCGATTTAAAATCCGCATTCAATAAAGTACACAGCTCGGCACTCCGAATCAAATTACATCGTATTGGCATCCGAGGCAGAATGGCAAAATTTATCACCAACTTTCTCGCTAATAGAACATCTCCCCAGCTTACAACACCGCAGAATACTTCAACTAGTCAGATACCACTTTCGCACCACAACACAGCACAACCACCCTGCCACCCTCGCACTCTCTAATCCTCCCGTTCGACGTACATATAATAGGAACAAATACAATATTGCCATACATTTAGACCATGTCCTCACATTCGCACTCAAATTCCCCAACGTAATCCCCGACAAATTGCCTCCTCTAATCCCGTTTTGGCACATGAAACACCCCAAACTTGAGTATCTCTTTCGGGAAAACAAAAACCTGCTCACCCCCATCGAAGTCCAAATTAGATTCTTTGAATATCAAGAGGCCCACCCCCAACACACCTTCTTCTACACGGACGGCTCACGTACCAGCAATGGTACGGGAGCCGCCTGGTGCGGTGGGCCCGACACTGGTCAAACCAAATTAACACTTCACCATTCGGTATACACAGCAGAACTAGTCGCCATACTCACTTGCCTACAACACATCATTGCGCAACGCATTACTACCCCCTACTACAATATGCACTGACTCACGATCCTCCGTGGACGCCCTCGCCTCAATACACAACACCACACACCCCACGCTCCACGCCATCCGACACCTCTACAATTCCAACCACGCACACCTTCCACTCACACTGCTCTGGATCCCCGGACATAGGGGCATCCCGGGAAATTAACGGGTTGATGGTCTCGCCCGCGCGGCGATCGACCTCCCCGACAACAACGGAGACCCAGTACCCCCCGGAGATCTTTTATCCCTCACAAATAATCTGTTCAAAAAGTATATTCAGGCCTGCTGGTCACACAACACCACACACCTACACACCATCAAGCCCACACTCTCCAGCTGGCCCTCCTCCAACCAGCACACCCGTCTGAACGAGGTGGTACTCGCCAGACTCCGCCTGGGACACACCAATTTGACACACAATTATATTTTTCATAGACCTCACCGCCTTCCACTTTGTAACACATGTCACCTACGCCTTACTGTCACCCATATCTTACTTGACTGTCCAGCATATGCTCTTCACCGTCGCTATATCATGCAATATGTCGTCAAGATCCACTCACAACTTTCGCTTCAAGCTCTCCTCGGGAATGACCACCCGGAACTACTTGATTTACTCTTTCGCTTCCTCCAGGACACCCAACTCTCCGAACTGATATAAAACCTCCGTCGCATCTTCCTTTTCCAAGCTAACCTGATAAAAGTTATAAGGCACGCGCCACACTCCGTACTGGCTGTATGACTCCGCTCCACATCTCTTCCTCTCCGTCGTCGCAAAACACATACATATAGGTTATCTCACACTAGGTAGACAGGATCCGATCCAATTTGGCTAATACGGACGGACTTCCTTTTAAATTGCGCTTGGTTTTTTACCCTCGGGTTTTCCAAGCAGCCTGGTTTTCCCCTTTTCAGGGGTTTCCAGGCTTTAACTTAAAACATACACTTACACACACAAGGTCGGGCCCGACGCCCACGACTCGCCCTGGGCGTCGGGCCTCCGCTTCGCTTTTCAGGTCGCAGGTGGGCAGTGGAGCCTCTCCGGAGGTTACGATGCTGCCCACCCTCCAAATGTCCTTCCATTGTCATGAGTGTCTGTATGTATGTATATGTACCTGTATGACATGCGTGTTTCGTCTCTACGCCATATTTCTTGTTTCACGGCGTCTCTCCTTTCTTGACTAGTTGGTATAACCGGATGTCACATAAGCCGGATTAACGTATCTCCTTCTTTAACGTAGCAATCTCTAGCAGATGGCACTTTGCCTCAGCTAAAGATTATTTTTAAAAAAAAGAAAAAAAAAAAAAAAAACAAGCAATAGCCACTAGAAAACGAGCATTTATAAAATATTTACGCCATCCCGACCAACAAAATGTAATCAACCGGAACCATGAACGTGCAAGAATACGCTGCATTATACGTAACGCTAGGCGCCGTTCATGGACAAATTACCTTCAGCAGCTTACTTTCGACACACCATTAAGCAAAATATGGGGATTAAGCCGCCGTTTGAGCGGACGATCACCATTTAGATCATTACCAACCCTCAAACTTCATAATCACACAATTACCGAACCCAAAGAAATAGTTAATACCATAGCGGATACCATTGCCCACCATAGCTCCGACGAAAACTACAGACCTGGCTTCATAGAAAACGCACAACACACTTTTCACCTCGATCTCGCACAATTTGATTCTGACAACTCAGAAATATATAATACTCCTTTCCAAAGTTCAGAACTTGAGACAGCCATTTCCTCCGCTAGCAATACTTCAGTAGGACCCGACAACTTACATTATTATTTTTTCAGACATTTACCGGATCACACCAAACATTGCATTTTGCACTCCTTTAATACATTATGGACAACTTGGACAACCTTCCCCGAAACTTGGAAAGAGTCTTTCATTATACCCATCCCAAAACCTGGCAAGAACCATAGTAACCCCACTAATTTCCGACCCATTGCACTCACCAGTTGTTTAGGAAGACCTTTTGAACGTATGGTTATAAAAAAGACTGACCTGGCACCTGGACGCAAATTCCCTTCTATCTCCCTTTCAATGTGGTTTTCGACGAGGACGCAGCACCATAGATCATCGTATTCGGTTAGAGACTGACACCTGTCAAGGCTATAAAAAAAACATGTACACACTATCGCAGTATTTTTAGACATATGCAAAGCGTACGATATGGTTTTCAAACCCGTATTACTCTTCAAAATTCAACAACTCGGTATAAAAGAACATTTAGCACCTTATTTAGTAGGTTTTTTTTTCTGGTTCTCGTCGATTCCACATCAGGTGCCGGTCAGCCAATTCCGATTCACATTGCCTTCAGAACGGCCTACCACAGGGAAGTTGTCTTTCACCAGTATTATTTAACGTTATCATTAATGATCTTTTCGATGACATGCCTACCAATATATCATATTCGCTATTTGCAGACGACAGCGCAATTTGGTGCTCCGGGAAAAATTACGAACATTGTTTAATTCGCTTACAAAACACACTGGACAGAATACACGAATGGTCACTGAAGTATGGTTTAATTTTTTCGGTCCCAAAATCTGCAACACTAATATTCGGTAAATCGACACCCTGCCCATACCCAGACATACCGCTTCACCTCGGAAACAATGATATACCTTTTGTAAATTCGTTTCAATTTCTTGGTATTATTTTTGACTGGGGTACGCTTTGTGATAGGTTTTGTGAGTGGAATTGTTGCTGACGCTGCTTGTAAGAGTGTGTTGGTAATTAAATGAGTGTTTTGTACTGAAGAAATGTCCGGGTTGTACTGTAACGACGAAAGCTCCTCAAATTTGGTCCAGTCGGCCTTCGAAAGTTTCCAGCGAGGGATACAACTTGGTATGGTATCGGCAGTTGTTGAAGTGGTCGGTATTAATTTAATAGGGTAGTGATCGCTATCATGAATGTCCGTGTCTATTGTCCAATCAAAATCGTTGGCCAGGGCTGGAGAACAAATTGTTAAATCAATGGCAATTTCTGTATTGTGACCGGGGTGGAAAAATGTTGGCTCACCGGTGTTGAGTAATACTAAATTGTGTCTGTCTAAAATGTGTTCAACTATGCGTCTGCGGGTGTCTGGAAGTGTGCCTGTTTCTATCCCACGCTGGGCTATGAGCGTTAAAATCGCCAAGTAAAATGATAGGGTTTTTGAAATGTGTGATGAGGTTTTCTAATTGTGTCAAAATGTTTGTGTTGTCTGTTTGTCGTGGAATATATAACGAACATACATCTATATTCCTACCATGAAAACGCAATGTACAAGCTACGGCTTGTAAAGGCGAATTAAGTGTAATTTGTGTATGTGTATAATCATTATTGATGTAAAGTGCTGTACCGCCGCTGCGGTGTCGTCCATTGACCTCGTCGTGACGGTATAGCGAACAATTGGAAAGATTGAAATTATATGCATCGGTGGGTAAGAACCAGATTTCCTGAAGTGCGATGAGAATAGGTGTGAGTATACTAGGAAAAAAAACTTTCATTTCGGCCCATCTGGATATTAGACTACGGCAATTCCATTGTAAAAATGCAGACATTGGGAGAATAAATATTATTGTTTGTGTGCACCTTTCGGTGCGTGCCTGATCCATGCGTGGAGGTCAGGCGGGCGTATGGATTGAGGTCGGACGGTTGCACCCGAGCCGTCCGGCTGGTCGGTGACCTTGGCGGCCGGCTCACGGCGGCCGGCCACTGCCGCGGGGGATGCCCGCCGGCTGGGAGTCGGTCGGGTCACGTGGTCGCCGGCCGGCACCGGGCGCGCCGGGCTCGGTCGGCGGGCCACGGAAGTGGCGCGCATCTCCCCGGCAGCCGAATGGCTGCGGGGTCTGGCATTCCTTGCATAATTCGTTGGAGTCTGTTTGGTCGTAATGGTCTGTGTGTTTTGAGCCAGGGTGGTTTGTGTAAGTGTGGTGAGTGGTGCAAGTTTTTTTTAGTGGAGCTAGACCGGGAATCATGTCAGTTTGAATCGAGGTAGAAGTAGTGTTGACGCGACGTGTGGGGGGAGCAACGGTGGCCGCCTGGGCATACGTTTTTGTTGACGGGGAGGTGGCTTCGACAGACCGTCGGGCCTGGGGGTATGACACCCCGTCGTGGCCTTGACAGCGCAGACCTCCTTCTCCTTGCGCCAAACTGGGCAGAGGGGTGATGTGGTCAGGTGATCGGATGTGTTGCAGTTGAGGCAGTGGGCAGGTTTGGAGCACGTGGATTCGGGATGAGGTGGTTCGCTGCACTTTGGACAGCGGGCTGTTTGGCGACAAGTCTTGCTGCCATGCCCAAAGCGCTGGCAATTGAAACAGCGGAGAGGATTGGGAATAAAGACACGGACTTGGAATCGGATGTAGCCAGCGAGGAGGGTCCTGGGAAGAGTGGTATAATTGAAGGTAAGGACAAGGAGGCTCGTATCACGTTTCTGGCCGTCTTTAAAGGAAGTGATGCGTCGGACGTGGGTCACCCCTCCGGCCTGAGCTCCGCCTGGATATCTTCCTCAGACATGAAGCGGAGCTCCGGCTGCGAAGACGGTGCCCTTGGTGGTGTTGCGGTTGGAATGGAGAGTGATGGTGACTGATTTTCCACAAAATGTGGTGGTGCGGAGGAGGGCTTTGGTTTGGGCTCGGGATTGGGTTTTAATGACCAAGGTTCCGTTCGCAGGGGCTTCAATGTCGGGATTGGCTCGGGAGCAGATGGCGAGGAGTTGTTTAGTCGGCCAGAAAACGTTGATACGGCGAAAGGAAACGGACTCCTCGACAGGCTTGACTACGACGTACGAGCCAGCACTGTCGAGATAGGGTTCAATGTGCTGGATGGGTTCAGCTTGGGAGGGCGTGGTCTGGTTAGAAAGTGGGTCAGCGGCGTGGAGAGTGATGGTCTGGTCTGGATTGCGAGGCGAGGTCGTGGTCTTTGGACGAGCAGGGGTCGGCGAGGCGCAAAGGGCTTCCATGGCGTCATCGAGGGGAATAGTTCGGCGCGGGTCATCAACATTTGCATCAATCAAGGGAGCATCAGGGGCCAGGTCTGTGTTCGTGCGATGGTCGTCGGGTGTGGTCAAGGGAGGAAATTCCGAGTCTGAGTCCGTTGGCGAGCATGGGTCGGTGTCCTTTTTGCGTTTTTACCCCATCGTGGGAAAAAAGCCCTACCTAGTGTAACTTAAAGAAATAAGAAGGACACAGAAACACAGGGAACGAAAATACGACGACGAAGAAAATTGCGTGGGGTGACGGGTGTCACCCCACTAGAAAACGAAATGAGAAAAGAGCGACGAGTGTCGCCCCACGAAAATGAAAAATAAAGAACTGCGGTAACAAGCAGTCAGTCGCACCAAAAATATGGTACAGCGGAGTAGTCAGCGGGCTTTGGTCAGGTGCGAGCGGATAGTACGGAATACTCCATGCTCTTTTATGCGTGTATGTTGGTGGGATGATGGTCATGTGAAGGGGAATTAGTATTGTGGGCTTATTATTGTGTGTATGTGATGTGTTGTGGTTTCAGCAAGCCTGGGGATATTTTTAGGAACAAACTGTCGGCCAGGGACAGGTCACCGGGGGCACCGGGAGACGATGGGCGCGTGGGAAGTCGATGGCCTGGCGGTCGAAACAATCCGCTTGCTCGTTGCCTGGAATGCCCATGTGGCCGAGAACATAGAAAATTGTAAGTTGGATGTGTGCGCGGTTGGCATAGTAGAGGTGTCGGATGCGCAAAGATGGGACAGGGGGCGTTTATTGTGGGTTGCATATTGTGATTTTAATGCCAGTGTGACGACCTGGTTCAGGTAAATAACAATGTTGTATTTATTTATGTTCGCTCGCCGAATGGGGGGGGGTGGGGATGGGGGAGGGGGGCGCACAAACAACCCCAATTTTTATTCCCAAAGTGGGTGACGTTCATAGCGCCCCATGATCATAACTTTTCATGATCACAACTTCCCAAAGTTTCCAGATAACATCCAAAATTTCCCGGACAGGGAGTGTTCATAACTTCTCATTCAGAAAATGCTCCCGCTAGATGGCAGCGGTAGTCAGCTGCCGCAGTAAACTTTGCGTTTTTTTCCCATAGATGGCAGGCGCATGCAGTGGTTAGGTAAGGTCAGGTTGACCCTCGCACGCTCCTGCCATCTGTCGGAAAAAATAAAAGCACACTGGATTTGCTGACAAGTATTGCCATCAACCGAGAGAATTTTCAATATGGGACATTATGATCATGGTAGATTATGATCCTGTTTTGGCGTTTTGGGATGTTATTTTGCAACTTCTGAATCTATGATGATCGGAAGTACGGATCCTGCAAAGTGACGAACAGCGCAGATGAAGTAACAACATGAGGCTTCACCCAGTGCGGATGGAGGACGTATGAAGTGCCGCACAGACCCCTTTGAGAAAAGTGTGGCAAGACCCCTTGTGGCACAGACCCTGGCACGGCACAGACCCCTGGCACGGCACAGACCCCTGGCATGGCACAGACCCCTGGCACGGCACAGACCCCTGGCACGGCACAGACCCCTGGCACGGCACAGACCCCTGGCACGGCACAGACCCCTTTAAGCAGGCATGGATGCAGTTTGAAAATTATTGGTAAGGCATTCAATCCACATGTGTTAAGAGGGATCAAGGGAATAGGGCTGGATAGCTAGGGATGATTGATCTCACACACGCATTGATAGGTGTGTGAGATGTTGGTGGATGGTTTCTTTAGGATGTGATGATGGTTGGGGTGGGTCTTTTTACCAGGCCATGGAGTATTCAGTGCTATCACGGTCCATATTGCCAAAGCCTGCTGAATACTCCGCCGTGCCAGTTTTGGCCAGACTGACTGCTGGTTATTGCAGTTTATTTTTCATTTTCGCGGAGTGACACCAGTCGCTCTTTTCACTTTTTCTTTCTAGGGGTGACACCCGTCACCCCACTCGTTTTTCATCTTCATCGTACTTCCGTTCCCTGTGTTCTTGTGCGTTCTTCATCTTTATTTAAGTCGCATTAGGTAGGGTTTTTTTTCCCCGCGATAGGGAAGAAACGAAAAAAGGACGCTGACCCATGCTCGCCAACGGACTCTCTCTCTCTGAATTCCCGCCACTCACAACACAAGATGACCATCGCGAGACCCCGGACTCGGCCCCTGATGCCCCATCTCATGATACCCAAATTGATGACCCGCGCCGGACTGTTCCTTTGGATGACGCCATGGAAGCCCTTAGTGCCTCACCGAACCCTGCTCGTCCAAGACCACGACCTCGCCTCGGAATCCAGACCAGACCATCACTCTCCACGCCGCTGAACCACGCTCGAACCAGACCACGTCCTTCCAACCTGAACCCATTGAACCCTACCTCGACAGTGCTGGATCATACATCGTGGTAAAGCCTGTCGAGGAGACCGTCTCCTTTCGTCGTGTCAACGTTTTCTGGCCAACCAAGCAACTCCTCGCCATTTGTTCCTTGGCCAATCCTGACATTAAAGCCCCAGCCAACAGAACCCTCGTCATCAAAACCCAAACCCGAGCCCAGACCAAAGCCCTCCTCCGTACCACCAAATTTTGTAGTAAATCCGTGACCATTTCACTCCACTCCAACCGCAACTCCACCAAGGGCACCGTCTTCGCGCCGGAGCTCCGCTTCATGTCTGAGGAAGATATTTAGGCGGAGCTCAGGCCGGAGGGGGTGACCCACGTCCGCCGCATCACATCCTTCAAAGATGGCCAGAAACGTGACACGAGTCTCCTAGTCCTTACCTTCAACTCTACAACTCTTCCCAAGACACTCCTCGCCGGCTACCTTCGATACCCAGTCCGTGTCTTTATTCCCAATCCTCTCCGCTGTTTTAAACTGTCAGTGCTTCGGCCATGGCAGTAAGACATGCCGCCAAACAGCCCGCTGCCCCAAGTGCGGCGAACCACCTCATCCCGAATCCACCTGCTCCAAACCTGCCCACTGCCTCAACTGCAACACATCCGATCACCTGACCACATCACCCCTCTGCCCAGTTTGGCGCAAGGAGAAGGAGGTCTGCGCTGTCAAGGCCACGACCGGGGTGTCATACCCCAGGCCCGACGGTCTGTCGAAGCCACCTCCCCGTCAACAAAAACGTATGCTCAGGCGGCCACCGTTGCTCCCCCACACGTCGCGTCAACACTACTTCTACCTCGATTCAAACTGACATGATTCCCGGTTTAGCTCCACTAAAAAAACTTACACCACTGACCACACCGACACAAACCACCCTGGCTCCCAACACACAGACCACTCCGGCTCCCAACAAGCGGACCACCCCAGGGAGGAGTGACAGGCCCCGCAGTCACTCCGCTGCGGGAGCAAATTGTAGTTCACCATCAGCGGGCCGCCGATCGAGCCCTGCGTGCCCAGCGCCGGCCAGCACCCACGTGACCCGACCGACACATTCCAGCGGGCGGGCATCCCCCGCGGCAGTGGCCGGCCGCCGTGACCTTGCCAAGGTCACCGGTCGGTCGGACGGCTCAGGCGGGTCAACCGCCGGCGTACGTACTCAACCCACATGCCCGCCCGAGCTGCAATCGTGGCTGTGCCAGGCACCAAAAGGTGCCGACAAATATTAACTTTCTTTTCACAAATGTCCATATTTATACAATGGAACTGCCGTAGTTTGATTTCCAAATGGGCAGAAATGAAAGCCTTTTTAGCATCTTAACTCCGATTCTCATCGCACTTCAAGAAACCTGGTTTTTACCTACCGATACATATAATTTCAATATTTTCAATTATTCGCTGTACCGCCACGACGAGGTCCGTGAATCACACCGCAGTGGTGGTACAGGCCTTTACATTAACAATGATTACACACATACACAAATTACACTTCATTCATCGTTACAAGCCGTAGCTTCTACATTACGCTTACATGGTCGAAATATAGATGTATGCTTACTATACATTCCACCGTCTACAGACAACACAAATATTTTGACACAATTAGAAAACCTCATCACAAATTTGAAAAACCCGTTCATCTTACTTGGCGATTTCAACGCTCATAGCCCAGCGTGGGATAAACAATGTACACACCCAGACACTCGCGGACGCATTATTCAACACATATTAGACCGACACAATTTAATAATACTTAACACTGGAGAGCCAACTTCTTTCACCTCGGACACAACACAGAAACTGCAATAGATTTGACCATTTGCTCTCCAACTCTGGCCAACGATTTCGATTGGACCATAGACACAGACATTCATGGCAGCGATCACTATCCCATCAAATTAATACCCACATTTTCAACTGAGGCAGATACCACACCCAGTCTTATCCCCCACTGGAAAATTTTGAAGGTTGATTGGACAATTTTTCAGGAACTTTCACATATTCAATACAACCCCAACATTTATCCCGTCGAAAACATCAACCAAGTTACAAAAACACTTTTCGAAGCAGCTTCCACCGCTATTCCACTAACAAAACCTTTCACAAAAAGAACACCAGTCCCCTGGTGGTCGATAGAAGTTTCCTGAGCAATAGCCGCAAGAAAAAGAGCATTTAGAAAATATTTACGCCATCCCGACCAACAAAATTTAGTCAACCGTAATTATGAACGTGCAAAGAAACGCCGCATCATTCGCGAAGCTCGTCGCCGTTCCTGGTCATTATATTTACAGCAACTCACCTCTCAAACACCTTTAAACAAAATCTGGCAGTTAATCCGCCGATTATCAGGACGCACTCTATTGAAATCACTCCCGGCCCTCAAAATTCAAAACACCACAATTACAGACCCACAAACAATAGTAAATACAATAGCGGACACCATGGCTCACAATAGCTCTTACAACAACTACAGACCGGAATTTTTACAAAATGCACAACACACATTTCACACCGATTTGGCACAATTCGATTCGGACAACACTGAAACATACAATATCCCTTTTGAAGTTTCAGAACTGGATACTGTAATTTCCTCCGCCGGTAATACTTCTGTAGGTCCCGACAATTTACATTATTCCTTTTCAGACATTTATCCAACGACACAAAACATTGCATCTTACAAACATTTAATGCATTATGGTCTGGCCATACTTTCCCCGAATCCTGGAAGGGAGCCCTCATCATTCCTATACCAAAACCCGGCAAAAACCACAGCAACCCCAACAATTTTCGACCCATCGCTCTCACCAGTTGTCTAGGAAAACTTTTAGAACGCATGATTGTAAAAAGACTGACCTGGCACTTAGAAACAAATTATCTTTCATCTCCAATTCAATGCGGCTTTCGTCATGGCCACAGTACAATAGATAATCTCATTCGATTAGAAACTGACATCCGCCTTGGTTATAAAAAGCATGAACACACCATCGCAGTATTTTTAGACATTAGCAAAGCGTATGTTATGGTATACAAACCGGCATTAATTTCCAAACTTCTTCAATTCGGTGTCAAAGGAAATTTAGCTCATTATTTGATATAATTTTTGTCTGGTTCCCGTCATTTTCATCTCCGATGCAGGTCAGCGATTTCCGAGCTACATTTCATAAAAACGGATTACCACAGGGAAGCTGTTTATCACCAGTCTTATTCAACATCATCATTAACGATATTTTCACCGACATGCCACCTCAGATATCATACTCCCTTTTTGCAGATGACAGCGCAATTTGGTGCACAGATAAAAATGAAACAGATTGCTTATTTAGACTCCAAAACGCACTTGACCGGATACACCAATGGTCCATCAAATACGGTTTCACATTTTCAGCTCCAAAATCTGCCACAATGATATTCAGCAAATCAACTCCGTGCCCAAATCCTGAAACACCACTTCACCTCGGAAACACTGGCATACGTTTAGTAAATTCGTTCAAATTTCTTGGTGTTATTTTCGATCGCAAGCTTTCCATGCACCAGCACGTGAAACACATCCAGACCAAATGTTTTCACAGACTCAATTTATTTCGCTGTTTTACGTCTTCATCATTCGGATCCGATCGTCACACGCTATTACAATTATACAAATCCTTGGTTCTTCCCATCATAGAATATGGCTCCGTAGTTTACGCAAGTGGCAGTACCTCCGCTTTGAAACTTTTGGACACCTTACAAAATAAATTTATTCGCATATATCGGTGCAATGACCACATCTCCCATTACTTCTTTACAAATCGAATCAGGAATTCCACCATTAGCTCTCCGAAGAATTGAACAAACACTCAGGTATGCCGCAAAAATTCAATTTAGAGAACACCACCCCACACACGCATCTTTACAAATTCTCCCAAATCTACACCACGAATATTTAGGTCCCGCCGAAGAGCGAACCGGCCTTACCATAGCTTCACGCATTAAAACATTTTTTACACAACTCCAATGCAACATTCCACATATTACTGCTCCTTCTCCACCAACTACACCACCGTGGCAGATGACCGAAAGACATATTTTCTATCTCACCACCAGTGGCGCAACCAGGATTTCAGTTCGGGGGGGCAGGGTTGGAGAGCGGGCCCCCTCGCAAGCGGGCCCCTTCATGTTTTTAAAAAGTCTGCGGAAAACATGCACTTACTTTTGAGCGGGCCCCTATGTTTGTAAAACTTCGCAGAAATAAAAGCACTTTTCCGGTTTTAGCGGTTCGAGGCGGGCCCCAGGTAAAAGCGGGCCCCTGGTTCTAAGCGGGCTATTGGTTCAGTGCGGGCCCCTGGATCAAAGTGGGCCCGGTTCGAAGCGGGCCCCTGGTTAGAGAGGCCCTGGTTCAAGACAGGGTCCCAGGTTGAAGCGGGCCCGTGGTTCTAAGCGGGCTATTGGTTCAATGCGGGCCCCTGAATCAAAATGGGCCCCGGTTCGAGGCGGGCCCTGGTTAAAACGGGCCCCCAGATTTTCAGTTGGTTCAAAGGGCCCCTGATTCGAGCCACAGATCCGCATCGCGGGCCCATAGCCAGGGCTCTGAGTAGGGTGGCCCACTCCGAGCCAGGGGCCCGCTTCGCGGGCCCCCAAAAAAATTCGGGGGGGGCCATGGCCCTTTGCCCCCCCCCCCCTGGTTGCGCTACTGCTCACCACCACTCCAAAATCACAGCTTTGTCCAGAATACGCCAAACAAAAATTCTACCAGTTTCGTTCTCGTTATCGTCATGTTCCTTTTGTTTTCACCGACGGATCCAAAGACGCAAATTGCGCAGGAAATGCCATTGTTTCCGGTACATACCTACACAAAACAACATCGCTTGCCAAACGGGACCTCCATTTCCATCGCCGAATTGCACGCCATTCTCACTGCCCTTCGCTATGTCCGCAACCGTTCAATTTGTCACCCCATGCGCCATGTCGTCATTTGTTCCGACTCAAAATATGTTCTTCAATCTCTTTCTTCACTTTCTTTTTCGCACCATTGCCATATTTCCATTTATGACACACTTGAAACAATTCATCTGATGGGCATGAAGGTCCGTTTCCTGTGGGTGCCCACTGCCCAGTCACTGTGGCATCCCAGGAAACGAGGAAGCAGATCATTTCGCAAAACAATCATTACAATTACCACACATCACAGAAATCCCACCACATTTTGACGCCATCAAATCAACAATACGACAAAACATTCGACATTTTTGGAACCAACAACGGACTGAAACCACAAACCACACACAATTACGTCTCATCAAACCTGTCATCGAAAACTGGACCGCATCATATAAAAAAACAGACAGGAGGAAAAAGTTATATCGCGGCTCCGCATAGGTCACACTTTTATCACCCATCGATATATTTACACTGCTTCACCTCGACCTTCATGCCCATCATACAACACTCATCTTACAGTTTCACATATTCTCCTGCACTGTCAATATTACCATGAACATCGAAAAACACTTACCAACTACTGCTGTGCGCACAACATCACCTTTTCTTCGCCCACACTCTTAGAAGATACACACCCTTTTCTCATCAACCTCCTTTTCATTTTTCTCCGAAAAACCAACTTACTTCAGGACTTGTAAATTGATTTTTAGAACATAATATTTTTTATCTCTATTTCTATTGACGGCACGAAATGGCCTGAGCAGGCCGAAGTGCCTAACATAATAAAATCACATTTTACCAGGCTTATGGTATCTTCCATTTACATACTTAACTGGATGGTCCCTTCGGTCCCTTATTAAGTCTAAACACTTAATAACTTTATATAGGGTGTACCTAGCAGTGGATTAAGCACCTTCCTTCGGGATGTGATACTGATGAGATTGGCTATGGTAGCACAATGGGCATGATTGGAGGAGTTTGTAATTGTTGAGGAATGTGTTATGCAATATCAGGTGAATGGTGCTAGATAGGCTGGGACGGCTGGGATATATAGCTCCCTAGGAACTTTGGATAATGGATTGATTGTTCAGAGCATGTACTTTTCTAGTTTCTTTTTCTAGATAGGTTTAACCCAGATGGGCCCATGTGGCTCTTATTAAGCTTTATTATTTAAGCCTATTAAGCCTTATTAAGCCACTTTATGACTTTATGACTTTATGAATATGAAGTGGTGTGAAGTTCAACATATCGAATGTTGTGGGGCGTTTTAGCCAACAAGAAATATGGCGCGTTTGCATGAAGTACGTCCAATCGCAGGTTTTGTGTTAATCATTTATTCTACCTATTTATGTAAATTATATCTCCGTATTTTATTTCTTTTAATAATGTGTAGGATGCAGTGACAGAAAACGAAGTGCAATTTAGAAAGCGATGTGGACCGAAATGAAGTATGGCAGTCATCTGATGCTTGCCTGCAATTGTTTGTCGCCAATACTGGCGCTGCTGTAACAATTGTGGCAAGCTAGTTATCTTTGGTTAAGTCTGCTTTTTGGAACGGGACGAGTCATCTTTATTTGCTGCAGCGGTGGAACTTGGTGTCAATTCGCTGTGGAGTAAATTGTCCTAGGCTCGTGCTGCACGGCCCTAGCTATGTCTAACAAGGACCGCCTCTCGATTTTCCCTTCAAGAGGGTAAGTCATTAGCTGTCATTAATCTGGGTGTCTTAATCATTTCGGTAAATTTGCAGTTAAGGTTGAAGTAATTTCTGATTTCTTGGAATTTGGTTTTCTAATGCAATGTTTATGAATGTGTGGAACATTATGTGGTAGGTATTATTGCAATTTAAGGTAACCATAAGACCAGTCATACACACATTTTACCTCCATGAAGCATACAAAGGGATTAGGTTTGGTTAAGTTAGGTGAGGTTAGGCTTTTGTTGTAGGTTATAAAAATTTGTAAGTTTGTGCTTTAAGGTGTTTTATGGATTCTTTGAATTTGTCATTCCACTGCAATGTTTATGAATGTAACTAAAATGATGGGAGCACTCATTTTCTGTGTGGGGATGAGTGGTCTAGGGGCAAGATGCTCATCTCACAATCGAAAGGTTGTGGGTTCGAGTCTCACCTGTCGCTGCTCTTCGCCCGCGACCAATCGGAGCGAGAGATTGGCGACGCTACATGACTCAACGGTCGACGTGTCGTAAAATCAATAACCGACCAACCATTTTCTGTGCAAATGCATGGATGCTGTATGACCAATTCAGTTGATGTGCCCCTAAGCCCAAATAACCAAGCAACCAAGTGTGCAAATGCTTACTTTTCAGGTTGTGAGTAAAATAACCCCAAAAAGGGCTTTGAGTTAGGTTACATGGCATAAAGAGAAATGTTAAAAAATAAAACTGAAATGCAACATAGCCTAACCTAACCTAGCCTAACCTCCCTGTGGAGAAAAAAAAAATTGGGTATTATTCCAGATCTAGGTAACATGCGATTTTTTGGAATTTTTTTTTTGAATACAGAGTATTTAATGTAAAAATCATGATGCGACCACTCATTTTCTCCGCAAATAATTATTTTTCAGTTGGGAAACAAATACATGACCATAATCTTCACTCTGCAAACATAGCACGTCGCGTATAATTATCCATACCTGGTGTGTCACAGACGTGATAAAGAAGACATTCAACACTTCATGCACTCGATTTAATACTCTTTGTCATCGAAAACCTTATGTTTCTGCCTTAATTCGACATTATCTCCGAGAATGAATACTCGCAACACGTCGCGCCAGCAACCGTCGATAGGGGCCGGAAATTTCTTGCGATGCTATATTATTTTATTTTCAATATATTTGATGACGTCATGGCGGAAAAATTTGTTTCGGACGATTCTGGTTTTCCGGTTAGGTTAGGTTAGATTATATTATATTATGATAGAATATATTTTATATATTATGCTATGTTATCTTAGTCTAGGTTAGGTTGGGTTAGGTTTTTCTTTTCTTCCCCCGACTTAATGCATATGACTTCATCAAATCATTATGATGTCATCAACCGTCGCTGACTTAAAAGTAATCATTTGCGGAGAATATAAGTGGTCGCATCATTATTTTTACGTTAAAATACCCTGAATTAAAAAAAATCCAAAAAATCACATTTTACCTGTTTCTGGAAATTTACCAAAAATTCAAGCACTTTATTTTCTTGCAATTTTTTGTTATTAAAAAGCCTAACCCAACCTAACCTAACAAAACATAAGCTGCTTTTGAAAAAGAAACAAGTTTAATTTTTATAATTGTTTTGTGAGAAAAAAAATTGAAAACAATTTCAACCTAAATTAACATAACCTTACCAAACCAAACCCATCTGTTTGCTTTATGGGGGCAGATGTGTGTAAAAACATGTCTTGTTACCACCTGAAAGCAAAATACTACCAAAAAACAATTTCTTTTTGACATTTCTTAAAGCAAAATTTAGAATTTGTTTTCTTCGGAAACAGTTCAGGCTAGTATAGGTTAGGTTAGGTTAGGTTTTCTAATTTGAAATTTTTAAAGAAAAATGTTTTGCAATTTTCAACTAAAAAAGATTATTTCCTTTGTTGCATGGAAGGTTAGGCTTGGTTATGTAAGGTTATGTTACATCTTTTTTTCTTATTTTGAGCATTATTTTTTCCATATTTTTCCCAAATCCAAGCCAATTTTTGGGTGTTATTTCGCCTCCCAATTCAAAAGTAAGCATTTCCAGAGGAAATGAGTGGTCACATTATTTCCAGCACCTTCATAAACATTGCATTAAAAAAGAAAGTTCAAGAAATCAGATATTACCTTAATCTGCAAATTAACCCATGATATAGCTATTTATTTTCTCTGCACATGCATACTTTTCAGTATAACCCCAAAAGGGGCTTGGAGTTGGGTATGTAGCATACAAAGTAGTTTTCAAGATTGGGGAAAAAAACCTAACGTAACCTAGCCCAACCTTCCATGCAAGAAAGCATTTTTAATGGAAAATTTCCAAACCTTTTTCACAAAAAATACTATTAAAAAGCTTAACCTAACCTAGGCTAACCTGCACTGTTTTTGAAGAATATATATTTTTGTATTTGTCTAACTCACAGCAAAGCCCTAACCTAGCCTAACTGAACCAAATCCAACTGCTTTGTATGCTTCATGGAGGTAAAATGGGTGTAAAACATGTCCTGCTATTACCTTAAACTGCAATAATACAATAATGTCTTAATTTTTTGACACTACCTAGTTGGGCAGTAAGGGGACGAGTGGTCTAGGGGTAAGATGCTCGTCTCACAATCGAAAGGTTGTGGGTTCGAGTCACCTGTCACTACTCTTCGCTCGCGACTAATCGGCGTGAGAGATTGGCGACGCTATATGACTCAACGGTCGATGTGTCGTAAAACCAATAACCAACCAACTAGTTGGGCAGTAATAGTAAATGCTGATGGGTCTTTGCATATTTTGTCAATTATTTTTGTGCCAGATTGTCTTTCTGAGATGCCTGGATATTGACAAGTTGATCAGGCTGAGCTTGTAGCTTTCATTATTAGCTGTTCATTTTAAATTCAAAGTTGTCCATTGAGTTGGTCCTTTAAAGTGAATGCTGGACTTAGAGATGAAAATGCTATAATTGCAATATTTGTTGATGTGATAAGGATGATGTGATGACTCATTTATCTTGCAAATGCTTCTTTTAAATTACTCAGGCAAGTTTTATGTGCTTTGCAGTTCATCATATTGGGTACTGACTACTGCCATCCCTCATCAACACCAAGCCATCTGTTGATATGACTCCAACCAATATGTATCCTCTGTATCTACAAGCCCTATCACACTGCAAGCAAATCACTTCAATTGGAAGAAAACTGTGGTGATGAAAATCTCCATACTGATGGGATTCTTTAAAAATAAGTTCAATAATGCCATGAGGCACATTTTAAATTTGAACTGGAATATAGAATTTGAACAGCACAACTTGAACTGGAATGTAGAAGATGTCTTGACTTTGGCAAGCCATCGTACAAAACCTGTCGGTTGCAGGAGTACACATTTGATCTAGTATTGAAGGAGAAGTAAAGACATGAAAAAAATGAACAAATATACAATTGTAACCTATCATTACCTAACCTAGCATGTGATCATGGGATAAATAACATAATGAAACCTAACCTACCAAGCCACACATATCACCATGAGATGGTACCATTTTGATCTCAAATTGAGTTGGTGTCAGCTATTGCATATATAGATATAAAAATAGAACCTAACCTAATCTAATCTAACATGACATATCTTAATCTAGCATAGCCTAACCTAGCCTAACTTAAAATATTAAACCATATAGTGATCTGGGCATGCATGATCAATCCTGGTCGAAGTGCCCTAAAGCCCAAATAACTAACTAACAAACCATATATTAATATATTGCCACAATATATCACTGTTGTACTTTATCCAAGTGTTCCATAGTTTATTTCCAACATCTGATGGTATTTGCCATTTTTGGTTCATCTTCAGTGTGCATGACATCACATCCTATATGTGGCATCACTATGTTGCTTGCACATAATTAATGTTGGAAGAAGCTGGGGCTAGGCATTTGCAATGGGCAGGAGTTTTGGATTCATGTTTATCATATCAGTAAAGCATCATGTATGGATACTTATTCAACACATCATGTGTTCACTCTAAAAGACAATAAGGCAATGATCCTTGAATTTTTCTTCCCATGGTCATTTTATGTTTTTTTTTGCTTCTCTTTTGTGTACCAGCTGGTTAAACCTATGTTAGAGTCTTAGGATCGTTATGTAATGCCAAGCCAAATGGGCTAATGTAGTTGTAATACATCAAGCTCCACCAGAAAACACTATGTTGTGATCCACACATGAAGCATAGTTGGGGAATTAGCTGATGTTTTGCTCAGCATTTGCCTGATAGTTGCATGCAACTGCACATGTCTGAGAGCTTTCCATAAATTGGATGATGCTTTCCTCATCAGTGAAGCCCACATGGTGCTTTTGGTTCCTAGGAGAGAATTTGGCTCTCCAAATTCTTGAGTTTCACATCACCCAAGGATGAGTTCCATGACCAATCCAGGGGATGTGCACCTGTAGGTACACCCCATATTAAAGATGTCATCTATCCCCTATATTAGAGATAAACAGTTATCAGGTTCACAAGAAATGTAGCAAGAGCTGCAAAGTGTACCTAAAACAGAATTTAAGTATTTAGAGTAGCCACTGCATCTACTAATACATATTTGTCATGCAATACTTCTAATACAAGTTCAACACAATTCAGAGAAATAAAGGTACAATGACAAGTTTGATAGGTATGCAATCATAGTTAATCTATTCATATTTATACAGCAATGTGCCAAGATTTGGGTGCAATGCAGCTTTAAATGCAGCCAGTTTTGTTAAGGTTACTACATGTTGATGTATGAATTCCACTTGGCATATCACCTGAGGCTAAATAATAGCACCTGAAATGTACCTATGAGCGTCTCTGAGCCAATTTCAATGGCCGTCCATATGTATTTACCAAAGGTGCCAGCACAAACATGTCAGGGATCTGGATTGCAGAATGGTCTGGAAAAATCTTTAACATTTGGTAATATCTGCTTGAATCAGTGTACCTTTAACAGAGTACAATTCTAGTTTTCCTTATCCGACGCCATAATCCAGGCCTTTCATCCACTCAATGTTCCGTGTCCACCTTCCATGTACTGACTCTTGTCATCTTAAGCTACCTATGGTCTTTGTATCTGTACCCAGTGAGTGGGCGATCTGGAGGTGCACTGCTCGGATGGCGAGACGTGTGAACAGACAACCGTAATGTGTTTCACGTCGCCTGATTCTCGTCACCGTTATTGGGCTGAAATAGCCCAGCCCAGCGTACGTACAGGGCGGACTGTGTTCTGACACTCGGGCATCGGGCAGCGCGGCCATCAGTGAAGGCCGCGGCACGGTGCGGCGTCGTTCTCATGGTGGACAGGTGAAAGTGTACTGCCTAGCCGCCGCTCTGTCGCACAGCATCCAGTATATCTGGCGCAGATGGCTCAGCACGTGATCCGTGCCGTCGTACGCCAGATGACGGTGGCGGTCCATAACCACGAGTCGCGTGATACCGTGACGCGACGGTAGAATAGTCTGGTATCGAGCCGCGTACGCCAGATGACGGTGGCTGCCCATGACCAGGGGTGCGGTAAAATAGTGACGTAGGCAGAATATCTGGTATCGAGCCGCGTACGCCAGATGACGGTGGCTGCCCATGACCAGGAGTCGCGTGATACCGTGACTCGACGGCAGAGTAGTCTGGTATCGAGCCGCGTACGCCAGATGACGGTGGCTGTCCATAACCAGGAGTCGCGTGATACCGTGACGTGACGGCAGAATAGTCTGGTATCGAGCCGCGTACGCCAGAGAGTAGGCGTGGTTTAGCCAACCGCCAACCCGCATACTTCTGCTCCTGTCAAACGGGTGAAGCGGGATAGGTCGACCGTCGAGCAGCGCGGTCGAGCAGCGCGGCAGCTCCCAACTCGCTGACAGCGCCGTTTGTTCTGTGTGGAACGATTCGGTTTTGGATTGTTCGACACAGACTGTTTCGGCTGTGCTGAGCTCGGCGATCGTAAGGGGTTCTGTTGCGCTGCTCACAATACGTCCGGAAGTTCTTCCAAACCGCGAAAGCCAGGTTGTAGTCCGGCGGAGGTGCGGCCAGGAGTTTCGGCCAGGAGTGGTGCTGGGTCACCACAAATGTGCGCAGCGCGGTCAACAGCACGTTCCCCTGGCTGTGCAGCGTGGTCGATAGCATGCCGAGTGAGTTGAAGTCACTGTTTCTCGCCGGAGCCATGGCCAGCAACCTTTCTAGGTTGGTCCGAACAACGTGGCCGAGGTCACCGAACCGACGCTCCACCTAACCCAGAGCTTCACTAGACACTTATAGTGCACTCCGTCACCCAACAAGCCACGCACAGCGTCTGGGGCCTCACCTGTCAGACAGGACTGCAGGTGCATCAGTCGCTCAGTATCGCTCAGCACAGTAGCTGGCCGGCCAGCAAATGGTCGACGTATATAAGTTTCCCAAAATATCGATGCACGTTTGTATACTCCGTTGCGAACTTTCGACGTGATGGTTCAATTTTGAATAAGGCTCGTGTTGTATGTTTTTTAAACCATTGATCGATCTGACGTCTAGGCGACTTATGAAGGGAATCGTATGGTTCCCAGAAGCTACTATTTCTAAAATAAAAAGCCGAAAGGAGGAGGACCTATTCTCAGACATCACTATGTTCCAGCTAACAACATCTAATACAACGTGGCTCTCTGTTTCAGTGCCCAGACACAGATGAAAGCCCGATTGAAGGGTGCACAGAAGGGCCACAGTCTTCTGAAGAAAAAGGCAGACGCCTTGCAGTTTCGCTTCAGGCTCATCCTTGGCAAAATTGTTGAGGTGAGGTGACGTGAGATTATTTGGGTGGAGAGTGGAGCTTTGTACTGCTTCCATTGAGACCATTCTTGCTGGCAGCAGTCCACTAACGATTGGATGGAATACAAAACTGACTTGATGTGGAAGTGTATTGCTATTATTTTTCCATTCTTTCTCTTGCTGCCGTGCTACAGACGTGTTTCAAAAATATAACGAAAATGAACGTCCATGGGCTGTTCCGCTAGCTAAGCCTGACCCGCGCTCCTCAGCAACAGCATGCTCCCGGTGTGGTTGACGCCGTTGTGGGAAGAGCCGAGCGGTGCCTACAGCCGTGCCTCGTGTAACGCTGGCGATGTACTCGGCAGACCAAGACGCTGATGGGCGAGGTGATGAAGGTGGCGGCGTTCTCACTGGCTGAAGTTAAGTTCGCCATCGGCGGAGAGACGTCATTGCCGCAAGTGGTGCTGCAGAATGTCAGCAAGGCGCAGATCAAAGTCCGCACCAAAAAGGACAACGTCGCAGGTCTGTATTGACTGGCCATTTTTGTGTGCCAAGCTATGCAGTTGCCGGCGTGTTTTCGGAACGTCTGTTATTAGCATGGAGTATGGATATCCAAGCTACCTGACCAAATTATGCGCACGCAACGCCCGTATTGCTTTAAAGCCTCGATTTTATCCACCAGAGCCTGTGCAAATGGCACTAAGTTGCGGTAAGCCTATCAGGCCTATCAGGATGCTTAAATCCATCTCTTCGCACGGTAGTCACGACCCAGGTGTGGGGTGGCTGCTGCGCGTGGCACCACACACTATGTCTTTCACGATATCAGCTTAAGCCTGTGACGTCCGTACCAGACTTGCATAGTCATAGTGTGGTCAGTGGTAGGGTCCATGGCCCGGGCTCTATTACTGTTGAGACTGGGCATTTTATGTGGTGTTAAATGGCTATGATCCTCTGATGCTTTGACTCAGTGTAGCCCAAGCCTGACACCATTTATGGTGCCTAGCTGGGGCGCGGCATTATGTCGACGGACCTATGACGGTGACCTAACGTGACCCGGGCGTGGCATTGTGATGACGGTGACCTGACGTGACCCAGGTGTGGCATTGTGGTGACGGTGACCTGGCGTGGCATTGTGGCGACGGACTTGTGACGGTGACCTGACGTGACCCAGGCGTGGTATTGTGGTGACGGTGACCTGACGTGACCCGGGCGTGGCATTGTGATGACGGTGACCTGACGTGACCCGGGCGTGGCATTGTGATGACGGTGACCTGACGTGACCCAGGTGTGGCATTGTGGTGACGGTGACCTGGCGTGACCCAGGTGTGGCATTGTGGTGACGGTGACCTGGCGCGGCATTATGTCGACGGACCTATGACGGTGACCTAACGTGACCCGGGCGTGGCATTGTGATGACGGTGACCTGACGTGACCCAGGTGTGGCATTGTGGTGACGGACTTGTGACGGTGACCTGACGTGACCCAGGCGTGGCATTGTGGTGACGGTGACCTGGCGTGGCATTGTGGCGACAGACTTATGACGGTGACCTGACGTGACCCAGGCGTGGCATTGTGGTGACGGTGACCAGGCGTGGCATTGTGGCGACGGACTTATGACGGTGACCTGACGTGACCCAGGCGTGGCATTGTGGTGACGGTGACCAGGCGTGGCATTGTGGCGACGGACTTGTGACGGTGACCTGACGTGACCCAGGCGTGGCATTGTGGCGACAGACCTGTGATGGTGACCTGACGTGAGCCAGGCGTGCCATTGTGGTGACGGTGACCTGACGTAACACGGGCGTGCCATTTGGTGACGGTGACCTGACGTTACCCGGGCGTAGCATCGTGGTGACCTGACGTGACCCGGGCGTGGCATTGTGGTGACGGTGACCTGGCGTGACCCAGGCGTCACGCTGCCGGTGTTCGAGAGCTACCAGGAGGCGACCGACCAGTACGAGCTGGCCGGTCTGGCGCGCGGCGGCCACGCCGTCGCCAACATGAAGAAAAACTACCAGAAAGCCATCGAGCTGCTGGTGGACCTGGCGTCGCTGCAGACGTCCTTCGTGACCCTCGACGAGGTCATCAAGATCACCAACCGGCGTGTGAACGCCATCGAGCACGGTACGGGGGCGCGGAGCCAGGCAGGTGCAGTACGCAGGGGGTGCACAGTACGGTGTGGAGCCGGATGGGCACCACATGGCGAAAGAGCATGGTGTCTGGAAATCTGGAAAGCTGCCGTTTTGAGAAGACCACATGTCACCACCATAATGCGTCTGTTACCGGACGTGGATAGGGGGAGGGGTCCGTGATGTCAGTTGAAATATATTTCCATGGGCGAGATCCCCCCATGTAAGGATCCACTAGTTAGATCGGCATGCGGCATCCTCGCTCTGGAGTCGTTTCCGTATAGAATCGCGTATCGTCCGTGCCGCG
>JAOTOM010003565.1:132500-166213 GCA_034440615.1 Ashinkailepas kermadecensis
CACTGCCAGTTACTGGCCGTACTCCCAGTTACTGGCGCACTCCCAGTCGGCCACGTGGCTACACCTGACTGAGCACGCCAGTTACTGGCGCACTCCCAGTCGGCCACGTGGCTACACCTGACTGAGCACTGCCAGTCACTGGCCGCACTGCCAGTTACTGGCGCACTCCCAGTCGGCCACGTGGCTATACCTGACTGAGCACTGCCAGTTACTGGCGCACTCCCAGTCGGCCACGTGGCTACACCTGGCGGAGCACTGCCAGTCACTGGCCGTACTCCCAGTTACTGGCGCACTCCCAGTCGGCCACGTGGCTATACCTGGCGGAACACCGCCAATTGCCAGCCGTACTCCCAGCGGCACGTGGCTCCACCTGGGGGAGAGCACTGCCAATTGCCGGCCGTACTCCGGTCGGCTGGGCCGGATTGACTGTTCAGTTCTGCTCGGCCCGCCCTGTTCCGTCCACGGCCGTGTGTATGACGCCGTTAGCCGTGCGTCTCGCCCACCAGGGCCGCAAAGTTCACCGCCACCAGAAGTGTCAACTCTTCATCAAGCTTCGACAGCGAAATATAATTATCAGAGCTCGACAGCAGAACCAATAGGAGCCTTGTTGAACGTGCGCGATTCCGTCAGATATGTTCGGCAGCGTGCTGTCCTCGTCGGAGGACACCTTCATGCGTGATCCTCGCCACAGCAGTGTTCAGTCCTCGTCAGAGCTCATCAGTGTTACTTTGTCTCCCGCCTGCAGATCCTGCGCCATTCGCTGCAACCGAGAGTGCCTGGTCAGTTCCCGGGAGGGGGTGCAGGAGGACCGGGGTCCATCACAGTCTACGGATGACCAGAGCTGACGAGGAGTGATGAAGACTGCTGGACTGATCAGACAGCAGAGGTCGATCAGAATGTACATTGTCTGCTTGTATAACTGGGGCGAATGGATTTCGACCGATAAGCATCAGGGGTGACGATTTTGTAAAAACATGGGGGGGGGGGAGGCCGAAGTGCCAGCGCACTAGACCCCCCTACCCCCACCAAAAAAACTCATCGGATTTCGCCCACTATATTTTCAGATCTCAGAAATTCTGATTTTTTATTCGACAATGTTTATGTTTATTCAGCATTCTCACCAACGGGGAAAATCGTCCAATAACTGGTGAAGTCACATAATTAAAAGAGCAGTGCACAGCACATGTCAACATAACAACTCTGAGTAATAGCATGCGACTGCAGTGCCATGTAGTGGGCTCGGATCTATCGTCACCGTCACCGTCACCGTTACCCTCCTCCTCACTCCACACACCAACAAACACACAGCGGCTTAAATAAAAATACTTCAGCGATCAGATGCAAGCTAAAACACACCGGCATTGATGGAGCATCAGACCACAGCAGACCTGAACAGTGATAACGATGGGTGAAAGTATTTCCTTGGTGCCTAACATTAGGGAGGGGATTTTTCCCTTTAGTACGCCACTGCGGCTGCTCAACGTGTTTTTCCCCGCAGATTGCACGATCGAGAGTAGAAAGGCCCTTCGGATAATTTTCTTTCGGGACCCATTCTGAATTTTCCGGTGCTCTGGTCGATTCGATGGAGTCTCCTTGTGGTGTTTGTGGTGAAGTCTATTTTTATAAGCCCCCTGCAGGTTATTTTTGGACCCCGGTACGATTCTTCGGGCTCTCGGTGCGTTTTTTCCGGTGCCCCAACAGGTTTCTTTTCCGGCGACCGACGACTTCTTATTTTGTGGATCCTTGACGCAATTTTTGTGTCCGCAGGGTGACGTTCCGGGTATATATTGGTCCTTGGGAAGCCAGCTGCAACTTGTGGGGCTCCGGCACGACGTTTTGGCCCCAGTGTGATTTTCAAGAGAAGCGGCGTGAATTTGTTTTGGTCTAAGTGCGATTTTTTTGGGCCCCGTGGTCACTTGTTGGGATCCTTGCGGTGGCTACGACACGTTTTGGGGGACCCAACAAGTTTTGTGGGCTTTTGGAGCCATTGTTGAGATCCCAGATTGATTTTCCGTGTCCGGACTGTTTTTCACTTACCCGGCTTCATTTGTTGGGTGATCTCAACGAGACTTTTAGAGCCCCGGTGGGACCTGTCAGGCCTCTAGCGTGATTTTCAGGGGCCCGGGTGATAATTCTTAGTACCCCAGTCTCAGCGTGATTTTCAGGAGGCCCCGGCCCGACCGTTTGCGGTCCCCGTCGTGATTTTCTTGAACCCCGGCACGACTTTTTTTGCGGCCCCAGCGTGATTTTCAGGGGCCCAGGTGCAAACTTTTGAGGCCCCAGCGTCATTATCGGGGGCCCTGTGCTACTTTTGGGGCCCGCCAGTGTGATTTTTCTGAGCCCCGGTGCGATTTTTGGTGGACCGAGTGGAATTTTTATGGAGCATGGCGCATTTTTTTTCCTGAGCTCGGCGGATTCTTGGGGCCTCACAATTTGTCAGGAAGGGGGGGGGGGCTGCCCACAATGCCCCCTCCCCATTCGGTATGTCACTGTGCCATGCAATGATGCAACATAAGAATCCAGGAATAGTTAATCTGTTTCATCACTCACATGTGATTTCAACTCCCCAGTTATCCAGACAGTTTGAGGAACGTCAAACATCTGCTACATGGATCAGCAAGGATGGATTGTAAGGCAACATGGATACGTAAGGCAACATGGAACCTGATAAGCATTTACTTAAGTTAATTTTGCGGAATGTGTCTCGACTGAGTATTCATCCGTAGCCTAGCTCGTATTAACGCTTAAATCCCTCATTCGCCGGGACCAAGACTCTCCAGGTTTGACCCGGAATGACCGGAGTTGATCAGGACTGACATAGACCTGCGGTACTGCTGGCCTGTGCTGGCACCATTCTCCGGATGTGGGCCCCGGACTCGGACAAGTGTTGGCCAAAGTGGTGCCAGTCCCCGGGCTCCGCTGTCTTGTGTTGCGCTGGAGACACCTGATACCCAGGCTGGTTGGGTTTGTGTTGCGGTGGAGCCACCTCCTGCCCAGACTGGTTCGGTTTGTGTTGCTGTGGAGCCGCCTGCTGCCCAGGCTGGTTGGGTTTGTGTTGCGGTGGAGCCACCTCCTACCCAGACTGGTTCAGTTTGTGTTGCGGTGGAGCCACTTCCTGCCCAGGCTTGTTGGGCTTGTGTTGCGGTGGAGCCACCTGCTGCCCAGGCTGGTTGGGTTTGTGTTGCAGTGGAGCCACCTGCTGGCCAGGCTGGTTGGGTTTGTGTTGTGGTGGAACCACCTGCTGCCCAGGCTGGTTGGGTCTGTAATGCGGTTGAGGCTTCAGAGGCTGGTTCGGCAGATGATTTGGTTGGCTCCGTGGCCCGCGTTACGGTGAGGTACCCTTTATCCTCTTGCCCAGTTTCAGACCATGGTAAGCAAGGATAGCAAGCTGTTGTGGCGCTTCAACCGGCCCCGGGGACACCTCACGATGTCTTCCCGGGCTTTCTGGGTCCGGTCATGCACCTGCGCAGTTGCGAAGGGCTCACCCATCGATGAGAACCCCCACCCAACAGAACCGCACAGCGATATTGTGATCGGAGAATAAGTAGGCTTTCTGTTACCTGCGAGTGGAAGTTTCTGCTATACCTACATGCTACTTATACACTCAACAGTCCAACCCTGCCAAGCCACATTCTGTTTCCATTGGTCACTTGGTTGCCCCTGGACCAAGGCTGGAAACATGGACTTGTGTTGGATGCTTTTCATCCAAGATATTACCCTCTCAAAGAAATGAATCACTATTGCTTCGCCAAAAGATCAATTATGTTGTTTGAAAATGACAGCAAATTCATTGATGTTTGATAAATATGCTTGAAACTGACTGGAATATATACAGAAGGGAGCTCTTGGTGTCAGAAAGAGGAAAATGTATCCTCTCCATGTTCGAACCTAGTAAGCTTCGACACTTATCCACAAATAAGCATTCCAAAATATAAATCCAATCAAGTCCTGGACTGAAATCCAGACATCCACGTTTCGGCTGTGGCATGGTGCGGTTGAGTCAGGAAATGTTTGGTGATATATTGGGAACCAGTGGAGCGGTAGGAAACCATTGAGGCTGGACTCCACCCTTGAGGGGTAGAGGGGACCGATGCACCCATAACACCTGTTCTGCACACTGGTGGAGCGCGGCAAAACACCCAATTCATCCCTGATGTGGGGTCGCCAGGTGGGGTGCATGCTGAACACATGCTCAATTTGCGGGCCGACAGTTGGGTACTGCTGGAGCCCACCTGCCCCTGTAGTGGTCACTTGTGGCTCCAGATCAGCTGACTGTTGCGTATCGCTGGAGCCGGCCTGCCCCTGTAGAGGTCATGTGTCGTGGCTCCAGATCAGCTGACTGTTGGGCGCTGCTGGAGCTCGCCTGCCCCTGCAGCGATCACGTGTCATGGCTCCAGATCAGCTGACCGTTTGTCGGCCGACTCACCCCGATATTTTTGCGCCGCTCGTGTCTGGAGGAGCGTCGCTTCAGTGCGTGCGCCGTCGCCATGACGACCAAAATCAGCAGCACCACCACCGCGATGGCGGCCGGCACGAACGCAGGGTCTGACGTCATAGAATCCTGCTGGCACAGTTAGTGACGTCACAGCCTCGCACCAGCACGGTCGGTGGCCTCTTCCGCACCGCCCACGTGTTTTTCGGCTGCTGATCACGCAATGTGAAGGGATGTGAAGCAATGAGTGTAGCACTGTGCAATGGATGGGGATGTTTTCATATCTGATTGGTGGAGACGGAGACGTTTTGCGAGGCTCGCGTCCTGTGGGTCCCCTCCAAATTCTGTTTATTCTACAGCTATGCCGAGTTTCCACGTACCCGGAGAGCATATAATCACCCATCATTACAAAGCTGTGAAACAAAAATATGAACACCTCGAGGTTTGCATGTTGTGAAAGACAAAAGAACATCATTTGCACAGCTTCCGACGTTTATATTTACAGGTGCATCATACCATTCGTCGCCATCACAGATATTACACCACTTAGCGATTTAGCACAGACACAAGACTTGCCAATGGCATCACGAGTGGCAATGTCGGGGGAAGTTACTGAACGCTGAACCTTCAACTCGCCAGTGTGGAGTGGTGACGCCGGCCGTCTACTGTGCTGGGGGTGTAGGCACAGACCAGTCTCGGGGGGGCGCCAGTGTGGAGTGGTGACGCCGGCCGTCTACTGTGCTGGGGGTGGAGGCACAGACCAGTCTCGGGGGGCCAGTGTGGAGTGGTGACGCCAGCCGTCTACTGTGCTGGGGGTGGAGGCACAGACCAGTCTCGGGGGGGCGCCAGTGTGGAGTGGTGACGCCGGCCGTCCACTGTGCTGGGGGTGGAGGCACAGACCAGTCTCGGGGGGCGCCAGTGTGGAGTGGTGACGCCGGCCGTCCACTGTGCTGGGGGTGTAGGCACAGACCAGTCTGGGGGGCGCCAGTGTGGAGTGGTGCGCCGGCCGTCCACTGTGCTGGGGGTGGAGGCACAGACCAGTCTCGGGGGGGACGCCAGTGTGGAGTGGTGACGCCAGCCGTCTACTGTGCTGGGGGTGGAGGCACAGACCAGTCTCGGGGGGGGACCCGCCAGTGTGGAGTGGTGACGCCAGCCGTCCACTGTGCTGGGGGTGTAGGCACAGACCAGTCTCTGGGGGGGCGTCAGTGTGGAGTGGTGACGCCAGCCGTCCACTGTGCTGGGGGTGGAGGCACAGACCAGTCTCGGGGGGACGCCAGTGTGGAGTGGTGACGCCAGCCGGCCACTGTGCTGGGGGTGGAGGCACAGACCAGTCTCGGGGGCGCCAGTGTGGAGTGGTGACGCCAGCCGTCTACTGTGCTGGGGGTGGAGGCACAGACCAGTCTCGGGGGGCGCCAGTGTGGGAGTGGTGACGCCGGCCGTCCACTGTGCTGGGGGTGGAGGCACAGACCAGTCTCGGGGGGGCGCCAGTGTGGAGTGGTGACGCCGGCCGTCCACTGTGCTGGGGGTGGAGGCACAGACCAGTCTCGGGGGGGCGCCAGTGTGGAGTGGTGACGCCAGCCGTCTACTGTGCTGGGGGTGTAGGCACAGACCAGTCTCGGGGGGGGACCCGCCAGTGTGGAGTGGTGACGCCAGCCGTCCACTGTGCTGGGGGTGGAGGCACAGACCAGTCTCGGGGGGGGGGGGGGCGCCAGTGTGGAGTGGTGACGCCAGCCGTCCACTGTGCTGGGGGTGGAGGCACAGACCAGTCTCGGGGGGGGGACCCGCCAGTGTGGAGTGGTGACGCCAGCCGTCCACTGTGCTGGGGGTGTAGGCACAGACCAGTCTCTGGGGGGGCGCCAGTGTGGAGTGGTGACGCCAGCCGTCCACTGTGCTGGGGGTGGAGGCACAGACCAGTCTCGGGGGGACGCCAGTGTGGAGTGGTGACGCCAGCCGTCTACTGTGCTGGGGGTGGAGGCACAGACCAGTCTCGGGGGGGGACCCGCCAGTGTGGAGTGGTGACGCCAGCCGTCCACTGTGCTGGGGTGTAGGCACAGACCAGTCTCTGGGGGGACGCCAGTGTGGAGTGGTGACGCCAGCCGTCCACTGTGCTGGGGGTGGAGGCACAGACCAGTCTCGGGGGGGGCGACTTACCGTCCATGTAGAATGCCGTGACGGTAGGGGCAGGGTGCCCCGTCGTGGCGGCGACACGGCCGCATGCTCGGCACCGCCGGAAGCTGACGAGGAGCCGGATCCGCCGCCCTCTCCGACCCCTCCGCCGCTCTCTCCAGCTGCTCCACCGCTCTCCCCAACCACTGCTTCGCTCTCTCCGTCCGTTCCAGTGGCTGCAATGAGCTGAACTGGTGTGGTGACCTCGACCGGTGAGGTGGTGGTTGTGGTGGTGGTCGTGGTGGTGGTGGTGGTCGGCGCCTTCGTCGTTGTGGTGGTAGTGGTGGTGGTGGTGGTAGTTGTGGTTGTTGTAGGCGTGGTGGTGGTGGTAGGCGTGGTGGTGGTGGTGGTGGTGGTAGTTGTGGTTGTGGTAGGCGTGGTGGTCGGTGGTGCTGTGGCGGTTGTTGTGATGGTGGTTGTGGGAGCGGTGGACCTGACAGTGTCGCTGTGCGGCTGGCGAGCCGGCTGTTGACTGCTGGCCGTGCTGACCAGCAGCAGCGGCAGAGACACGGCCAGCACGGTGGCGACCAGGGCGGCGGCGGCCAGCAGCGTCACCAGCAGCGCGCGTCCGCGCCGCCCCTTCCGCACCGGGTTGGCGCCGGCCGGCGGCAGAAGGTCCTCCACGTCGTCGCCCTGCGAGATGATGGTGTAGTGGCGCGTTGCCATGGCGACAGCCGGCGGCGCGCCGCGGCCGCCTCCTACACGGACTGTGATGCTGTGATTGTGAACCTCGTCAGGATCGGAACCTCACCGGACTGTGGGTCTCGCTAGGTCACAAGTTTCACCAGACTGTGGGTCTCGCTAGACCCGGAGTCTCACCAGGCTGTGGGTGTCGCCGGACGCGGAGTCTCACCAAGCTGTGGGTCTCGTCAGACCCGGAGTCTCACCAGGCTGTGGGTGTCGCCAGACGCGGAGTCTCACCAAGCTGTGGGTCTCGTCAGACCCGGAGTCTCACCAGGCTGTGGGTTTCGTCGGGCCCCGTGTCTCAGATTGTCGCCAGGTCCGGTGTCTCACGGCGTGGCGCTGCTGAAGGTGTGCCCCGCCTGTGGTCACCCTGCGCTCGCGTGTCGTCCCCGACTCCGACACAGCCACGTGCGCCGATGATGACCAGCTCCAGTGGGCCCCGATTCTGCCGAAACGCCTCAAGACGTCGTGAACGCCGAACACTCCGCACACGAGCGTCTCCAGCTGCGGCCACGGACCTGCGTTCGCGGCAGCTAGGCTGGGCAGACGGACCGCCACGGTCGGCGGCACCTGTACACCTGGCGCCTGCGTCCGGACACTGCTCGGCGGCACCTGTACCCCCGGTACCCGTGTTCGGACACTGTTCGGCGGCGGCTCGGTGGGCCGTCTGTCTCGGTCGCCGGCGCCGTGGCACGTCCTGAGAATCGATCGTCGGCCGTCACAGAGCGCCCCCCCCCCCGGATCCACAGGTGCGCCGCCACCTGTGCGTTCTCACGGCGATACGTGGACGTCAGCCACGGCGTGAAGCATGACTGCCTCGTGTTACAGCGGCGAGCCATCATGGCGACCTCCACCCACTAACCCCAAGGCAGAACCGCAAATGCACACCCACACAAACGCATATATATATATATATATATATATATATATATATATATATATATATATATATATATATCAGCACATCCCGAATCCTATGCGATGCTTTCAATGTCAGCGCTTCGGACACATCAAGCCTGCATGGCGCAATCGCCCCGCATGCTCAAACTGCGCGGCACCTACACAGCAGACAACTGTAGCGCCCAGGAGTCCCGGTGTCTGAACTGCGGGATAGGACAAACTCCGCACACTTCGTATGACCGCTCCTGCCCTGCGTACATTAAAGAAAAGGAGATCCTTTCATTGAAATTTACACACAAAATTTCGTTTCGTGAAGACCGAGATATGTATATTGGTACACATCCAGAAATTTCCTACGCTGCCAAGGCAGCAACACTACCACCGATGAGAAAGACCTCTGCCCGCCCGCAGCAGCACGAGCAGGGTAGTGCTGCTGTGCTGATAGGTCAGCTTGTAGCTCTGCTGCGATCACTTGGGGTCGCATGGCCCCCTTTTTCCCCATATCGACCGGAGAAACCGTGATGGCGGAGGATGAAGCACAGGCCGTGGCTCCCGTGAAGGGGTTACCCGTCGAGGATACAGCCGCGGTCCCCCTTGAGCGTGAAGGAAACTGGCAGGAGGTACAGAGAAAGAAGCGTCCAGACAAATCCACATCGTCCTCCCGACTAAAGTCCAGCTCCTTCCCATCTACCACGCCACCTTCTTCGAAATCCCCACCTTCCACTTCACATCCGTCCTCCAACCTACCCCCAGTCCTCCCACGCACCACCACCACCACCTCCAAATCCCTCTTATCCACATCCTCCCTTCCTGAATTCAACCCCCTCCCCGTGAGGCAGGCCTCCCCATCACCCTCACACCTGCTTCCGCACCTCTATCGCCTTCACACAACACCCACGGACCAGTTCATATCTCCGATGCAAGCTTTCACTACCAGGAAGCTGAAAGGCGTGTCCGCGAGGCCAAACGAGCACGATTCGCCCAGATGGAGAGGACCCGGACGGGAGGCCGCCAAGGGACTGACAAGTCTCTACCCCAAAGGCCAGCCACCCCATCGCATCGACGGCGAGTGGAAGGACCGGCTCCGTCAGGCAATGAGATGGGCCCTCCTCCGCCTCCACCCAGGTTTTGGCCCCAGAAAAGAGGAATGCCACTGTCGGGTTCCCCACCAGCGGAAACGTCACCGCGTTCTCGCCCAGGACCCAGTCGCTGGGACTTAGTCGAAGTGAACCCTCGGAGTGAATAGACTCCGTTCCTGGGCAAGGTACGAGGCTTTAATCCCCTACTCCCCTTTCTAGACAGCGACAACTTTATCATGCAACTCCCCCGTCATTTCATACAGAAACCAGGACTGTCTATATCCGTGAAGTTTTCCGAGGTCTTGTTTTAACCTTATAAATCGCCCATCATGCAAGCTTTTTTACACTGTGCAACTGTAGGGGTTTTAGAACTAGTGCCCCAGAACTCCAGAGAGTTCTTAATCAACTGTGCCCAGCAGTAGTATGCCTGCAGGAAACGAAACTTAGACCAGAGCACAAGATATGCATTAAAAGTTACTGTGTTTTCCGCAAGGATGTCCCATTTGACACCATTGCTCACGATGGGGCGCCTCTGGTTCTGCACCATGGCGTTCCCGGGAAAGTGATCGCATTCAAAACTGACTTGTAGGCGGTGGCTGCGCGTATCCTCTTAAACCGTCGGGCTCTTACTGTGTGTTCCCTGTACCCCCCCCCTGGTGTTGTACTCCCAACCAATGATCTGGGGAAGCTATTGCCTCAGCTCCCGCCTCCACTCCTTCTTTTAGGAGACTTTAACTCTCATCACACCGTATGGGGCTGCGTTGATGTTAACTTTCGTGGGCGTCTCTTGGAAAGTTGTATTCTACGAACATCTTTTTGCATTTTAAACACAGGCGCACGTACCCATTTTAGCCTCCCTTCATGTGTTACTTCAGTTTTAGACCTTGGTCTCGTGAGCCCACAGTTGGTGAACAGTTTTGAATGGACGGCTGACGAGGACTCATTGGGGAGCGACCACTTTCCCATCTGGTTACATTATCAAGGAAGTCCCATATTGGGGCCCCGGACGCAACGATGGAACTATAAAAAAGCGGATTGGAAAATGTTTGAAGGCTAGGTGCAGCGTGTTTTTGTTGTAATCACCAAAAAAAAACACCAGTCTCAATAGAGACATTCACATCTCTCCTCTTAGAATGTGCCACCGAATGTATCCCTAGAACCACTGGGTCCCCCGGCGTACACCAGTTCCGTGGTGGACACACGAATGTCGTGATGCCATTCGAACTGGCGACGCGCCTTTAGAGCATTCAATCGTGACAGCACCACCACACATTTAATAGAGTTTAAACGTGCTAGGGCTCTCGCGCGCCGTATGATGCAGGAGGAAAAACGGTCTTCCTGGCGTAAGTATGATAACTCTTTGAACCAATTTACTCCTCATTCTCTGATCTGGTCCCGAAATTAAAAGAATCTCAGGTCAATTCAGCACAATTCCTCTCCCTGTACTGGTCATTGGCGATCGTGAGGTAGTTCACCCAATGGATGTGGCAAATTAATTCGGAGCTGCACTTGCTGAGAGAAGTCGAACCGGAACCACAGACTTCCTGCGCTATAAAACCATCTGCGAGAAGTCCGTGATTGACTTCTCTACGCCGCAATATTTTTCATACGACCAACCGTTTATCCAATCTGAAATAATATCGGCCATCTATTCACTTGAAAGCGTCGCTGAGGGCCCGGACGGGGTGCGTAACGAATTATTGAGGAATTTGCTAGCGGAGGTACCACGGTGCTCTAACGCGCGTTCAACTATTTATGGGAACTCGAGCTATTCCCTCCAATGTGGAGAGATGCCATGGTTGTCCCGCTACTGAAACCTGGGAAAACTGACACTGACCCTCTAAACTATCGACCTATTTCTTTGACGTCTGCTTTGTGCAAGTTATTTGAGAAAATGATAAATGCCCGTCTTTCGTGGCTTCTGAAAAAAAAACATGATCTCCTTACAAATTGTTAATGCGGTTTTCGTAAAAATAGAAGTACAACCGCCCATGTCGTGTCCGTAGACACCGAGGTGAGGGTAGTTTTCCAGAGAAAGCGCCACCTAGGTGAATTCACTTTTCAAGAAGGGAATTCGTGGCCATATGTGCAACTTTTCACAGAACATTTTAAAACAAAGAAGACTTCGCATACGCATCGGGAACCACCTCTCCCGATGGTTCGTCCAAGAGAACGGCATTCCACAGGAAAGCGATCTCAGCGTACCACTATTCGGTATCATGCTATCAAGATACCGATGGAATGCCGTTGGTCACCAATGTCACCAATGGAAGACATTGGTGATTCCATCCCGCCGGCCATGGGACGTTCACTTCTCGTAGATGACTTTGCTATTTGGACCTGCGCCTCAAAAACACCACCTTTGCAAAGGCAGCTGCAACTAGCCGATGCGAGCCTGGAAAAGTGGGCAAATATAAATATATTTTCGTTTTCAACAACAGAAACTGTCTCCCTCCATTTTTGTCGTCGTCGATGTTGTCAGGAAATACAAATTAAGCTGTGTGGTAAGAATGTACCCGTCCAGTCCGTCGTACGATTTTGTAGGCGTGGAATTTGACCGACGTCTTACATACAAGCACCACCTGAAGACCCTGCGTGGAAGGTGCTTTAGCGCACTGAACATATTCAAATGTGTTGCTCGTACTTCTTATGGTGCAGATCGAGATACGCTCATGTTGTTATATCGTTCTTTGATACGCTCAAAGCTCGATTACGCCAGTTTTATCTATGACCGTACAGCTGCAGCCAACAAGCGCACACTTGATACCGTTCATCATACGGCTATCCGTATAGCCACGGGAGCATTTCGTACTTCACCCAAGATAAGTCTTCTAGCCGAGGCGCACGAGCCCCCTCTCTGTCTGCGCAGAGAAAGGCTCGGAATGCGCTACGCCTGCAAGCTTCGCTAGCTCACCGACCACCCCGCTTACTTACATGTTTTCTCGCGGCGATTGCCGACCATCTTCTCCACAGATCGAACTTTGAGTGTTGCTCCGTTCGGTGCGCACATACGTAAACTTTTCCAAGAAAGCCGAGTTAGACTCCAAGGAATCCGGAAAGTCGAGCACATGGAGAACCCCAGAGGAGTTGGTCGCACCCAAGGTGGATTTATCCCTCGTTAAAACCAGGGAAACCGATGTCGCTCCAGAAGAGTTCCGCTTGCTGGCCCTTGAACACATCGGATCATTTCATGAATGCAGGCGACTACATATACTGATGGTTCTCGAACAGAGGATGGTGTTGGCCTCGCATTTGTTTGCGGCTCTGTCACCCGATCGTTTTCCCTCCTGAAACACGCTTCTGTATATTCATCAGAACTTGTCGCCATTTTGAAAGCCCTATGTTATATCGAAGTGTCCGGAGGTGATCGTCATGCGATTTTTACTGACACCTTAAGCAGTCTTAGCCGTGAACACATTTTATCCCTCCAACCAACTTGTGCGTGATATCTAAAGGCATCTTACCGCTGTGCACCGCTTGGGACGGCGGGTGGCTCTGTGTTGGCTTCCTGGCCATGTTGGAATTGCCGGGAACGAGTTGGCGGACGCTGCGGCTAGGCGAGCAGCGCATGCCCCGTGCACTCGGTCGCTGCCGCTTCCCGCCATGGACCATTACGGCAGATTTCCATCCTTCTCCTCAACAAGTGGCAAACATTGTGGGACGCGACCCAAGCGAACAAGCTAAGAGCCATCAAGACACGTTTGGAACCATGGGATTCGTCCCGTCATATGTTTAGGAAAGAAGAGGCGACACTGTATCGTTTCCGCATAGGGCACACTTACGCCACGCATGGTTACCTGCCGTGCGGTGGCGACAGACCCCAGCGCGCCAGATGTCGATCACCACAGACAGTTCACCATGTTTTGATCTCATGTCCTTTATATGCTGACAAACGTAGACACTATTTTGGATCTCTCCAGATTGCTTCTCTTAGCAATGTTCGTTCCAACAGCTCCCATTGTCCAATCGGGACGACTGATGGATTTCTTATCCGAAGTGTCGTTTTGAACTATATACACCACTCATCGATATTCATGACGGTAAAATTTGTAACAAAATAAAACGGTGTCCGTGTATTGATGCTTGGCACCGCTTCTAACCGCATCTCTGCTCGATGCGCCCTAAAGCCCAAATAACCAACTAACTAACCGCATCTCCATGATCATATGAGTTATGGGCGCAATATGACCAGAGCAGTCGAAGCCAGTGGCGTCGCCACGAAATTCTTCCAGGGGGGGCAATGTTGGAAGGGGGCCTCCTGATCCCCAAAAGGGGCCTCCTATTTTTTAGGCTCTTGATATGGTTCAAAAATTGGAAACATGATTTCATATTGATGTCTCGTTTGTTCTGGGCATGGTGCATCATTTACGCAAAAAGCAATAGCAATAATCTTTTTTTTTTCGCTGAGAACAGCTAGCCAGAGTATAAATAAGTAAATTTGGATAAATACCGAAGTGCCAAAACGAACCGATGTCTAAATGCTTTATCGACCAGAAGAATCTTCCCGTTGGCCTCTAGATTCCAGCGGGCTGGCGGGGCTGGTGCGGAACATATCTTAAAGATATCTCCCATTGATCAACCCGCTTCTATGTCTACCAAGTCTAACTGAATATAGCTAGATTCACCACTACTGTTAGTCATTCCCACCAGCTTAATGTCATAAGTAAGCTTAAACGATCATTTATCAGTCCTAGGATGATAATTTCGCGAAGGTGACAACGAGAAGTGAATTGAATTGGTTTTCTTATCGCCATCTCAGGGATTTATTTATTTGTATAACATTTGGTGCTGGCTGTAAGGCACCTGGCACACAAGCTGAAATAATAAATCCTCGGCGAATATATTCATGGCAAGAACAAGCATTGAACAAGCATTGAACAAGCATTGAACAGTACATAAATGACAATGCAATAATGGCAATGCCGAAATATTGCAAAACTTTGAAATTCCACGCCGTCACGCCCCAGGTTTTCGCTGTGCTGCACCGTTTTGTAAATGACGTATTTGAGAAGGTATTGAAGCAGGAAAGCTCTAATCATGCAGGCTGTAATCACAAAAGACAAGTTTGTGGGAAGAAAATGCATTTATAAACATCATTCCTACCAATTTGTATGGGGCATCGGTGCTGTTTTGTATGCCTGTGAGGGGGAATTTGCCCCCTCAATGTTGGCTTTGCCCCATGTTTCTGAAAATTATTGGGAGACCAGTGGCGTACCTATATTTGCATCAAGAGGGAGGGTGGGAAACGCATTTGGAGGGGTCCACCTACTCCATTAAAAAAAATTAATCGAATTTGGACCACAATTTTGTCACAGGGGACCTTTTTAAATAAAATAATTAGTGATCAACTGAATTGCCATATGGAGGGGCCTAATCTACCACTATCGCTTCTGATTCGTCGGATTTCAACACTAACTCCCCCACCCTGTTAGAATGTTTTCTTTTGGTATCCCTTCATGTCACCTCACACTGCTGAAATTACACCTGTACAAATAACTTTAAAATGTAACACTTCCCAATTTCAGACATTCCAGTTCATAGCGCCCGGTCACCACGACGCCAACGCTCGTGCACATGCACACCCATCTTGCGCATTCGGCGCATTCGCCACACTTCGTGCGATGCTACGGTTTCTGCTAGGCCTGCTACATTTTGCTAATTGCTGCCACATGATAGACTTGCGCCATATTTGACGTGATGGAATGCTTCGTATGGACGTTCGCTGCGAAAATTCGATTACTTAAATTCGATCATTAGTTCCCTATTTCCAACATTTTATGGCGGTTAAGAAATGCGGATATCCGCTGAGCTTTGATGCACCTCATATCTTTGATTAAATATGCTCCCAGATTGGCTACCGGACCGAGGCCCTGCCTCAGTGTTCTTTTTTGGGATGCGTTTCGTCTTTCTTCGTCTACGGATGTGTCTTTGGGCTTCAATCCATTTTTGTTAGGAGCCCAACACATTTTGGAAACCCCTGCTCATTTTAGGGTTTGTTGCCTTTTTGTGCACCGATTATTTTTTTAGGTGTCGGGGCGCTTTCAAAAATCCCGATGTGTTTATTTAATGCTCGGTCTTTTTGTTCGTTTTGGGACCATGCTGCTCTTTGCGGCCCCAGCCTCTTTTTCAGGCCCTTGTGCAGTTGCGTGGCCCCTGTGTGCCTTGAGAGCCTCAGGTTTATTTTTTGTTAGAGCTCCCGGTATGTGTATTTAAGGCTGCAACGCATGTTTTAAGGTCCTGTCGCTTTTTGCGAGACTGTGCGCTTTGGAGGGCCAGTTGCACTTTCGGCCCCCATTGTGCTCTTAGGGTCCCGCTGTGTTTATTTGGGGCTTCTGACGCACATTTGTGGGTCCCGAGTGCAATTTTGTGGCTTCGGTCTGGGTCCCAACGCGACTTATCGCGCCCAGGCACGTGGTTCCCGGGATTAAACGCTAACTTCCTGGGCTCAACGCGATTTTTGTGGATCTCTTCTGAATTTTCTTTAAAGTCCGAATCCCGGCATGATTTTTCGAGCCCCTGGCGCCATGTTTTTGTATCTCACCTCGATATTTTTTCGAGCTCCGGTATGTTTTTCTGGACCGTACGCGATTTGTGAAGGCATCTGATAATATGTTTGGTGCTCCAGAGCCATTTTCCTGATCCAAACAGTTATTTTTTGGGAATCCCTCCTTATTCTGGAAGGCTCCGGCTTGATTTTTTTTTGGGGGGTTACCGATGCCATTTTTGGGGTTACACTGTGCTTATGTGGGGCCCTAGAGGCCAATTTTTGGGAGCCCCAACAGAAATGTTTGATGCCAAGACCAAATTTTTGGGACTACCGATAGGAATTGTGGCTCCCGAACGCGATATTTGGGGAACCGGTTCGAGTTTGTGGGGCGCGTTGTACTTAGCTGTGACCCCAACGCGATCTTGCCGGTTCCTGCTGCAGATTTCCGGGCCTCGGAGCGAGTTTTCTGGGCCCGCCGTATTTATCGGGTCAGCCCCCCCCCAGGTGGCGACGCCCCTGGCCCTAAGACACATCCGAAGACGAAGAAAGACGAAACGGGTCCAAAAAAGAACACTGAGGCAGGGCCTCGGTTCGGTAGCCAATCTGGGAGCATATTTAATCAAAGATATGAGGTGCATCGAAGCTCAGTGGATATCCGCATTTCTTAACCACCATAAAATGTTGGCAGTAGGGAGCTAATGATCGAATTTAATTAATCGAATTTTCGCAGGGAACGTCCATACGAAGCATTCCATCAAGCCAAATATGGCGCAAGTATATTACGTGGCAGCAATTAGCAAAACGTAGGAGGCCTGGCATAAACCGGAGCACCGCACGAAGTTTGGCGAATGCGCCGAATGCGCAAGATGGGTGTGCACTGTGCATGTGCACGAACGTTGGCGTCGTAGCGACCGGGCGCTATGAACTGGAATGTCTGAAATTGGGAAATTTTACATTTTAAAGTGATTTGTATAAGTGTAATTTTAGCAGTGTGAGGTGACTTATCAAGGGATACCAAAAGAAAACATTTTAACAGGGTGGGGGAGTTAGGGTTGAAATCCGGCGAATCAGAAACGATAGTGGTAGATTAGGCCCCTCCATGGGACAATTCAGTTGATCACAAATTATTGTATTTAAAAAGGTCCCTTTGACAAAGTAGTGGTCGAAATACGAGGACTTATTTAATGGGGTAGGTGGACCCCCTCCAAATACGCTTCCAACCCTCCCTCTTGACGCAAACATAGGTACGCCACTGGTCTCCCAATAATTTTCAGAAACATGGGGCAAAGCCAACATTGAGGGGGCAAATTCCCCCTCACAAGCATACAAAACAACACCGATGCCCCCATACAAATTGGGAGGAATGATGTTTTTAAATGCAATTTCCACCTACAAACTTGTCTTCTGTGATTACAGTCTGCATGATTAGAGCTTCCCAGCTTCCCCCACTTTCTCGACGACGTCATTTACAAAACGATGCAGCACAGCGAAAACCATGCGGGAGTGACGGCGTGGAATTTGAAGGTTTTGCATTATTTATGCATTGCCATTGTTGCATTGTTACATTGTCATTTATGCACTGTTGTTCAATGCTTGTTCTTTCCGTGAATTTATTCGCTCAGGATTTATTATTTTAGCTTGTGTGCCAGGTGCCTTACAGCCAGCACCAAATGTTATAAAAATAAATAAACCTTAATTAGATGGTGATAAGAAAACCAATTCAATCCACTTCTCGTTGTCACCTTATGACATCAAGCTCGTGGGAATGATTAACAATAGTGATGAATCTAGGTATATTCAGTTAGACTTGGTGGACATAGAAGTGGGTTGATCAATGGGAGATATCTTTAAGATATGTTCAGCACCACCCCCGCCAGCTCGCTGGAATCTAGAGACCAGCGGGAATATTCTTCTGGTCGAGAAAGCATTAAGACATTGGTTTGCTTTGGCACTTAGGTATTCATCCACATTTACTTATTTATACCCTGGCATGGCTCAGTTCTCAGCGAAAAAAAAATTATTGCTATTGCGTAAATGATGCACCATGCCAAGAACAAACAAGCCTAAAAACAATAGGAGGCCCCCTTTCGGGGAGCAGGACGCCCCTTCGAACTTCCCCCCCTGAAGGACGATGATGATGATGATTGGGGTTTAGGGGCGCATCGACCAGGGTGGGTCATTTAGCGCCCATCCCCTGGAAGAATTTCGTGGCGATGCCACTGGTTTTAAGTCGCATTGCGAGGGGAACCAAATTTATTTCATCACTTCACAATCACCTGACTACAATGGCCCATTTCCATTGACTGAATTAACATCAGCCATTAGCGCCTTGAGAATTGTTCCCGGGGGACCGGATCAGATCAACAATGTCATGTTGAAGCGGCTTCCTCCACAGGCGCTGGAAGCTATGTTGGCCACATTCAACCGGATATGGGAAGCAGACACTTTCCCGGAAGGTTGGCATGAAGCAATTATTATACCAATCAGGAAACCCACAAAAAACGGATCACATCCATCGCACTACCGCCCCATATCGTTTACAACTTCACTTGGCAAACTAATGGGAAAAAATGGTAAACGTTAGACTGACATGGTACTTAGAAAGCCATTTTTTTCCACAAGCGAACAATGTGGCTTAGGAAGAAACAGAAGCACCGTTGACCATATTTTACTTTTGGATACCTCGATTCGTACAGCTTTTAAACAGAAACAACATCTTAATGCTGTTTTTTACATTGAAGCGGCATATGATACGATCTGGCGCTATGGCATTCTTTTAAAGCTTCAAAGAAGTGGTATCCGCGGCCGTATGACCACGTTCTTACACAACTTTCCAGCAGACCGGTTTTTCTCGTGTCCGTATTGGAGACCATCTATCTGCACGCGTTAGTTAATTGGGCGCATCGACTGCATTGGTCATTTAGCGCCCAAATATCTGCACGCTTTCAACTCGTAAATGGAATCCCACAGGGCAGTGTGCTAAGTGTTGCTCTCTTCGCCATTATGATTAATGACGTTTTTGTTGGGCTTCCTTCAAGTATTGGCCAATCTCTCTTCGTTTTTTTTTTTTCCTAAATCTTTAGCGGAGGCAAAGTGCCATCTGCTAGAGATTGCTACGTTAAAGAAGGAATTACGTTAATCCGGCTTATGTGACATCCGGTTATATCAACTAGTCAAGAAAGGAGAGACGCCGTCAAACAAGAAACATGGCGTAGTGACGATACACGCATGACATACAGGTACATGTGCAGACATACATACATACAGTCACTCATAACACTGGAAGGACATTTGGAGGGTGGGCAGCTTCACAGCCTACGGAGAGGCTCCGCTGCCCACCTGCGACCTGGCTGGCGAAGCGGAGGCCTGTCACGACCCACGACACGACAGAGCGAGTCGTGGGATTCAGGCCCGACCTTGTATGTGTAGGTGTATGTTGTAAGTTAAAGCTTGGAAACCCCTAAAAGGGGAAAACCAAGCTGCTTGGAAAACCCGTAGGTAAAAGACCAAGCGCAATTTAAAAGGAAGTCCGTCCGTATTAGCCAAATTGGATCGGATCCTGTCTACCTAGTGTGAGATAACCTATATGTATGTGTTTTGCGACGTCGGTGAGGAAGAGATGTGGAGCGGAGTCATACAGCCAGTACGGAGTGTGGCACGTGTCATATAACCGTAATCAGGTTAGCTTGAATCAGGAAATGTAACGGAGGCTTTATATCCGTTCGGAAAGTTTGGTGTCTTGCAGGAAACGGAAAAGTAACTCGAGGAGTGCCGGGTGGTCACTCCCGAGGAGAGCTCGAAGCGAAAGTTGTGAGTGGATCTTTGTGAAATACTGGATGATGTAGCGACGGTGAGGAGCATATGTTGGGCAGTCAAGTAGGATATGGGTGACGGTAAGGCGTACGTGACATGTGTTACAAAGTGGATGGCGGTGAGGGCTATGAAAAATATAATCGTGTGTCAGTTTGGTGTGTCCCAGGCGGAGTCTGGCGAGTGTCACCTCGTTCAGACGTGTGTGCTGGTTGGAGGAGGGCCAGCTGGAGAGTGTGGGCTTGATATCGTGTAGGTGTGTGGTGTTATGTGACCAGCAGTCCTGAATATATGTTTTAAATAAATTATTATTGAGGGATAGAAGATCCCCTGGGGGCACCAGAGCTTTGTGGTTGGCGGGGAGGTCGATCGCCGCGCGGGCAAGACCGTCAAGCCGTTCATTTCCCGGGATACCCCTATGTCCGGGGATCCAGAGCAGGGTGAGCTGAAGGTGTGCGTGGTGGTCATTGTATACGTGTCGGATGGCGTGGAGCGTGGGGTGCGTGGTGTTGTGTAGTGCCGCGAGAGCGTCCACGGAGGATCGTGAGTCAGTGCATATTATAATAGGGGTAGTGATGTGTTGCGCAGTGATGTGTTGGAGGCAGGTGAATATGGCGACTAGTTCTGATGTGTATACCGAATGGTGAAGTGTTAATTTGGTTTGACCAGTGTCTGGCCCACCGCACCAGGCGGCTCCCGTACCATTGCTGGTACGTGAGCCGTCAGTGTAAAAGAAGGTGTGTTGTGGGTGGGCCTCTTGATATTCAAAAAACTTAATTTGGACTTCAATGGGGGTGAGCAGGATTTTATTTTGCCGAAAGAGATACTCGAGTTTGGGGTGCTTCATGTGCCAAAATGGGAGAAGGGGGGGGAACCCGGTCAGGGATAACCTCCGGAAATTTCAGTGTGGATGTGAGAACCTGCTTCAAATGAATGGCAATGCTGTATTTATTTTTGTTTTTGGAACGCCGAACCGAGGGTTTAGTCCATGCGACATTGGAGGGGTGATTTAGCTGTGTTGTTGTCCTGAAGTGGTATCTGACGAGTTGTAGTGTTCTGCGTTGTTGGAGGCTAGGGAGGTTGGTCTCACCCCGGAGGCTAGTGATAGGTGTGGTGCGGTTTCAGGGTTAAACTATTGGTTTTTCGTTAGGTGTGAGATGTCGAAACGAGTACAGTAGGATGTCGAAGTTTGACATGGAATTAGTGTCATTTAAAACGCTTTTGATGTCTTTCAGACTCAAATTTGAACCAATGGTTTAAGTACTTATGACTGTACCTTTATGATTTGTTTTCAGATTCATAAGTTAGGAAGACCTATATTCTGGATTAAGAGAATAATACCTATGCCATAAACAGGTATTGTATGCCATACCGCATTATAGGTAATCCCTTAGCCTGAAATTGCATTGCAAAATGTTCGTGTATCACCATTCCTTATCGAGAGCATGAACATGTGATTTATGAACGAGATACTGTTATAAGGGAAACACGAGGAATTAATAAGCACCAATCAAGGATCAGGATGTCGATACCTCTTGGACAAGGTTGTCGATGGAGTGTTCAGAAAGTGGTATATTCCACCCTATTTCACGAATAATTTATCACTGTGCGGTTTGCTCCGGTGATGAGGCGGAGTGCGTGGTTTTGTGTGCATTCCAGTGACTTGGTGAGTGATGGAGATATATTATCGAAGATAAACGCATTGTATCCCAGGATTGAACAAATCAGTGCAATGTACATTTTGGTAAGAGTCGTCCTGTCTGCACCCCAGTCGCGACCGGAGATGCAGCGCAGGAGATTTAGTCGAACAGCGCAGCGCTGTTTAATATAGGTGATGTGGGGGCTAAAATAAAGGCCTTTGTCGAGGATAATTCCGAGATATTTGAAAGAGGCTTGGAGGGGGATAATTTAATCGCGAAAGCGGAGGGGTTTGCTAGGCGGGATGTGTCTGGGAAGCCGAGAAAAGAGCATAGTGACCAATTTGGTGGGGGAGATCTGTAGCCCCCAGAGGGAGCACCATGAATCAATGTGATTCATGGCGAGTTGTACGAAGTAGTTAGCCCAATCTGCCGACGGGTGTGTACACCAAATAGCCAAATCATCGGCATAAAGAGAATATTTTAGAAGGGGAGAAATTTGGGGAAGTTGTTCTAAGACGTCGTTGATCATAATAAGGAAGAGGGTTGGAGATAGGACGCTGCCTTGCGGGACGCCCTGGTCAAGAGTGTGGGACCGGGAATGAATGTTGCCGCAGCGGACGACGAAGGAGCGATTTTCTAGAAAGTTGGTGATAAAGGTGGCCATTCTGCCCTTGATACCAATTCGGTGTAATTTAATTCGAAGGGCAGAACTATGTACTTTGTTAAACGCGGAAGTTAGGTCTAAAAAGAGGGCGATGGTTTCGGATTTTTCCCGAAACCACGCTGGATTGAGTCCACAATTTCGATCAGGTTGTCGGTGGTGCTTCGTCTTGGTCGGAAGCCGCTCTGAAAGGGGGATATAATGTTGTTGTTTTCGAGATAGACTCTGATTCGTCCATTGACCATGCGCTCAAAAAGTTTGCAAGCACAACTAGTGAGAGAGATAGGACGATAGCTAGAGGGGAGATGTCGAGGTTTAGAAGGCTTAGGTATAGGAATGATGATACTAGTAGACCAAGAAGGTGGAAAAGTGCCGTCAGTCCATAATTGATTTAGCGCCGAGAGGAGGATATCTTTACCCGAGTCAGAGAGATTTTGAAAGAAGAGATATGTGAGGTGATCAGGTCCAGGTGCCCTACTGGATACCTTGGAGAGGGATAATTTTAGTTCATAGGGGGTAAAGGGTGCGTTGTAGGGTTCGGTGTTGTCTGAGTCGAAGTGGCAAGTAGCAAGGGTATCGCGAAGGAATACGGTGGTGTGCTGTGAGTATTGAGTGTTGGAAGATATGTCAGAGTAATAGGTGGCGAAGTGTTCCGCGACGGCTGTGGGCTCGGCTATGCGCTGTTGGTTAATCGTCAGTTGTGGGAATGCGCGGTGTGGGGCTCTACCATTCGAAAAGGAGCGAAGTTTGGTCCAGATTTGGGAGATGGGGGTGTAACGGTTGAAGGTGTTCGAATAGAGTTGCCAGCTGTGTTTTTTGGCCGAAAGGATAGTTTGCTGACAACGTAGTTTTGCCTCGCGGGCTTCTACCATGTTTTGGAAGGTGAGGTTTTTCCGAAATTTGCGCTCAGACCGCCGCCGTGAGGCGACGGCTCGTTTGCACTCGTCGTTCCACCACGGCACGGATTTACGGTCGGGTGGGCGACGAGTTTTGGGTACGTGCTTTTCTGCCGCGAGTAGTATGGTATTGAGCAATGCCGAAATTGGGGGGTGAGACTGGGGTGGGATAAGATTATCAATTTCCTGGGAGAAAGATGGCCATTTCGCTTTGCGAACATTCCAGTTGGACATAAAGAAACGGTCTCTAGGCTGGGCTGAGCGTTCGAGGGTGACATGGATGGGAAAGTGATCACTAAAAAGGGGGTCGGGTTGAACGTGCCAGGAGAAGAGGGGTGAGATGGAAGCTGTGGCTAGGGAGAGGTCAATAGCTGACGAGCGGAATGGGGCGATGTCTGTGTTGTGTGTGGGTGTTTGGTCGTTTAAAAAGACCATGTTGTGGGTGTTGAGGAGTGTTTCAATGTGGCGTCCGCGCTGGGATGTGTTGTGACAACCCCATGCCTGGTGGTGGGCGTTCAGATCACCCAGCACCAGACAGGGGTGTGGGAGAAGACCGAAGAGATTGGATACAGAAGCCAGAGATAGTGTATGCGTAGGAGGAAGATAGAGGGAGAGTACAGTAAGTTCTAGTTGTGCAATTTGAACGGATACGGCAATAAAATTTAGGTCATTGGGGATGTAGATAGGGCGATGGAGAAGGGTGTTCGAGACGAATAAGGCTACCCCGCCGCCGCGGGATGTAGTGTTTCTGTTTTGGGAATAAAGAGTATACCCGAAGATGTTAAAATTATAGGGGTCATTGTCGCGCCATCTAGTCTCCTGAACGGCGGCAATCAATGGTTTATTTCTGATGATATATTCCTTGAATTCTGCCCAATGGGATATGAGGGACCTCGTATTCCATTGGAGCAAAAATTCAGTGGTGGGTGTCTGCATTAGTGTTGTGTTGTGTGATCACGCCCTCGCAGGCGTGTGTGTGGTGGTGAGGGCGTGAATGTATCGTCCGACGTGTAAGAATCGGACGACCCTGCTGAGGTGGATGTATGCTCCGGATCCCCAGGGGGGTCCGGGCTCGGGAAACGTGAGCGGTGATCGGTCTCGGGGGACAGGGAGGGAGGGCGACCCAGAGGGGACGGAGTGGAGGAAGCTCTAGCCCTGTTGGGCTGAGCGGTCTGTGGACGGATGGGTGGCCGGGAAGTCGTGCTACCCGCGACGGGAGCGGGGCGTGCAGCCGGCAGTAGTGCTACCCTGTGGGGAAGGGGGAGCCCAGCGCCAGCGGGGTACTCCACGGGAGGGGGGGGGGGGCGCGTGGTCGGTAGCGGGGCAGTCTGCTGGCGGAGCATGGGCCGGGAGACAGGCGGGTCGGCTCTGGGGGCTGGACGCGTGGCCGGCCGCGGGCGAGGTGGTGACGGAGGGGGATGGGCGGTCTCATTTGGCTCAGGCAGCAGGGGTGAGGGGCGTTGAGCCGCCTCCGCTGGGGTCGGCCACAGTGGGGCCAACCTGGGGCTGGACCACCCGGCTGGGGGAGAGGATGGAGGGCTGCGCTGTGCAGCGAACCGTCTCGCCTGTTTTTCCTTGGCATACAGCCATGCGGGGCACTGAGGGGACGACGCGGGGTGTGGGCCGTCACATGCCGCACACCGTAGCTCATCGGAGCTGCACGCCTCGGTCGGGTGGTTCTCAGCGCAGCGGCCGCACACTGGCGCCTTCGCGCGGCACGCCCGGCTCAGGTGACCGTAGTGCTGGCACATCGCACAGCGCGAGGGGGGCGGGGTCCACGGGCGGAGTGCTACCCTTAAGTAGCCCGCCATGACGTGGGTGGGAGGGGTGAGGGAGCGGAACCCCAGTTTCAGTACTGGACCCGGTCTGGGCCGGCGGCCCAGACGCGTCACCTCACACACCCCCTGCGGCCCGAGCTCCGCGAGGAGCTCTTCTTCAGAGAGCTCCGCAAACTCGGGCGCATACGCCGTTGAAAACGAAATGTTGAGCCGATCGGCCATCTCGATTTCCGTCGGAAAGCCCAGGAAACTCCCCTGATTCAAAAGGGCGCGGGCATGGGCCGCCTCCCGCACGCGGACCAGGAGGGAGCCGGAGCGGAGGACCTTGGCGGAGATCACGCCACCGGTCCAGCCGTCCAGCTCCCTGGCGATCGCGAACGGGGAGGTTCGCGTCCAGGAGCCCGCCGTTTTCGTCAGGAGGACGAACGATTCACCCTCCGGGGGGTCGCGGGGAGGGGGCAGGCGGGCTCCAGGCCGGGGGCGGCGTCCTCCGTCCTCCGAGGGGGGCGGGGTGTCCCCAGGCATACCGGGGTAGGGCGGGTGCGCTTACACCAAGGGGAGTGGGTGGAGTCCACGTGTGGATAAGGGCACCCGGAAGGGGTGCGACCAAGAAAGGCACCCTGAAGGGATGCTATAAGGAAAGATGTGAAAAGACCTGTAGTGAAAAGGTGGAGAAAGACACAGTAGTTTGGAGGTTTGGGAGTAGCCGGCAGAGGCGGGGGCAGTCACGGTCTGGTGACCGCTAGCCCGATCCTTTGAACCAGTAAGGTACCTCTGTCGGCTCTAATCTATTGGGTGGGATGGGGAAAAAACAGCCAAAGTCGTCCGCCGATACAAGTCGGTTTCCCAACGGCACTCGAAAGCGCCGCAGGGTCGAAGGGAAGTGGGAGGGGAGCTGCGTCGGCTAATCCGACGAGCAACCAACTTTTTTTTTTCTTTTTTTTTCCCTAAATCTTTAGCTGAGGCAAAGTGCCATCTGCTAGAGATTGCTACGTTAAAGAAGGAGTTACGTTAATCCGGCTTATGTGACATCCGGTTATACCCTGTGTCTGGGTCGAAAGCCGCTTTGAAAGGGTGTGAGAATTTCGTTGTTTTCAAGGTGAACTCTGATTCGTCCATTGACCATGCGCTCAAAAAGTTTAGAGGCACAACTAGTGAGAGAGATAGGTCGATAGCTAGAGGGAAGGTCGCGAGGTTTGCGGGGGTTTAGCGATAGGAATGATAGTGCTAGTGGACCAGGAGAGGGGGAAGGTGCCGTCAGTCCATAGTTGGTTTAGTGCCGAAAGGAGGTTGTCTTTTCCGGAGTCGGATAAATTTTGGAAGAAGGGGTATGCCAATTGGTCAGGGCCAGCCGCGGTGTTTGTTACTTTGGAGAGGGATAAATTTAGTTCATAGAGAGTAAAGGGGGCATTATATGGTTCCGTGTTGTCCGAGGTAAAGTTGCAGGTGGCGAGAGTGGTTTGTAGGAAGTCGGTGGTTTGTTGCGAGTACTGCGTATTTGAGGAGATGTCTGCATAATACGTGGCAAAGTGTTCCGCGACGTCCGAGGGATCTGTGATGCTGCGTTGATTAATTGTCAGTTGTGGGAATCCGCGGTGTGGGGATCTGCCATTTGAGAAAGAGCGAATTTTGGTCCAAATCTGGCCGATGGGGGTAAAACGGTTGAATGAGTTTGAATAGAGTTGCCAGCTGCGTTTTTTGGAGCTAAGGATAATCTGCTGACAACGTTTTTTAGCCTCGCGGGCTTCTAACATGTTTTGGGTGGTGAGATTTTGGCGAAATTTTCGCTCAGCCCGCCGCCGCAGAGCGACGGCGCGTTGACACTCGTCGTTCCACCACGGCACGTGATGACGGCCGGGGAGCGACGAGTGTGGGGGACATGATTTTCAGCCGCGAGTAATATGGTGTCAAGAAAAGCTGATATTGGGGGTGTGAATGAGGAGGGAAGGCGGTGTCAATTTCCTGGGAGAATGATGGCCATTTCGCCTTGCGAACATTCCAGCGGGGGAGAAATGAATAATCTCTAGCCTGGGCTGAGCGTTCAAGCATAATATGAATAGGGAAGTGATCGCTAAGAGGGGGTCGGGTTGTACATGCCAAGAAAAAGAGGGGCGAGATGGAGGCCGAGGCCAAAGATAGGTCGATGGCAGATGGACGGAACGGGGCAATGTCGGTGTTGTGTGTGGGTGTTTGGTCATTTAAAAAGACCATGTTGTGGGTGTTGAGGAGTGTTTCGATGTGGAGTCCGCGAGGTGATGTGGTGTGACAGCCCCATGCCTGGTGGTGGGCATTAAAATCTCCCAGCACCAGACAGGGGTGAGGGAGGAGACCGAATAGGTCGGTCACAGAAGATAAGGATAGTGTAGAAGGTGGGAGATAGAGAGAGAGTATAGTAAGCTCTAGTTGTGCAATTTTGGCGAACGTCGCTGTAAACCGCCTTGTGAGATGCGATGTCTGGAGTGGTTTTACCATGGATGATGTACGCCTGGGTGGAACTCCGCGTCGGCGCCTTTCATCCGCGCGTATCAGCGGCACCAACCTGCCACCTAGCGGAGGGTAAGTAAAACCCTGAAACGCGGCCAGTTTTATTTAGGCCGTGCGCCTATGGGACTTCGTGGTACGCGAATTCGTATTGGCATTTGTCCCATTAATTCAGCCACCCCAGGGGATTGCATCTGCCTTTCATGATACAGAATTTATCAAGGAACCTTACAGTTCTTTCCTATTGATGTATTACGCTCCGTTCCGAAGTTGTGATGCGAAGTGAAGGCATCTATGAGAGGGAGCCCATTTCGCCGAAAGGGTCGGCCCACCGATGTTGATTTCTTAAAATGATCGGAGGGGCAAAGTACATGAATGCAATAGGTAGACCGAAATGAATAGGGGGGGTCACATTCCATAGGCTCCCATGCTAGGAGTTGAGATTATTGCGGGTGGGGGAAGCAAGTATTGAGGGGACAGTTTCACCCTCAAAGATAAGAATGGGCGGTTCTGCTTTCGACCCCACCCTCCTTGCTCTCTAGATATGTGGCTGATATTTTCTGGTGGAGTGGTTTACACAATGGGAGAGTACAGACTTCGGCGTACCCACCAATCCGCAAAGAGTATTGAGCGGAAGTTCCATGGAGGGTACAAGCCCCCTCCACATACACCATGCCACTGACATATTTATGATTTTGCCAAGGACGCATCATTTCTCCATAGGGGTGGTTCTTGGTCCATAATATTTGGACGGGGTACACTCCGATCTCCCAGAGGGGCACCATTTATTTTGTCTTGAGGAGTGCCTTTCGCCGAAAAATTCGCGGCGTGCGTTCCGACTCCCAGAGGACTGCCGTTCCCAGGCCGAGGAGCGCGTTTCACTGAGAAATTAGAGGTAGGGGGAACACTGGAACCTCCAAGAGACGCGTCCTTCGGGTCGTAAGGGGCGCTACTTTTGCTTCCTCCCCTTGGATCAGCCCCTGCAACATACCCTAGCTGGCAACGGCACTACCTCTCGCCGATTCGCTACCACTTGCCAGTCGTTCGACTCAGGGGTGTTGTTTTATATACCTTTGAGGGGGAACCACCACCTCAATGCTTGCTTAACCCAAGGCCTATCACCCGCAATTATTTCAACTTCTAACATGGGAGCCAACGGAATGTGCCCCCCAAGTCATTTTGGTCTGCCCATTGCCCTCATGTACTTTGCCCCGTCCAATCATTTCAAGATAAAGATAGAGAGATAAAGATTCAAGATAAAGATCAAGATGTGAGCATCGGTGGGGCGAGGTGGGCTCCCTCTCACAGATGTCTTCACTTCGCACCACGACAACTTCTGAACGGAGCGTAATAAATCAATGATTGGTTGGTTGGCTATTGGTTTTACGACACGTCGACCGTTGAGTCATTGAGTCAGCGACGGGAACAGACCCTATAGCGTCGCCGATCTCGAATCTCTCCGTGTTTTTACTTACCCTCCGCTAGGTGGGCTGATACGCAAGCAGCTGTTGGTTTCCAATCCATGGTTTTACAGCGGCTTTTTGCTCCCTGGTCCCGTAGGCTCAGGACCAAGATAGAGCGAGGAGACCCGACATAATGATCCACATAAATTAGAAGGAATCACTGATTCCAATTCCCACAGCAGTTCCAATAACGAAATAGTTTTACTTTCGACGCTGCTGAAATAAGCATAATTAAGCCTAAGATCATCAGCAAAAACAATGCGATTTCTGATTTTTGTCGAGACTGCACTCAGCTCTACGGAATCTGGCAGCCGACATATGACTGCCAGATGACAAATTGGCGCTATGGTTAAATTAGCGAGTACAGCTACGGATTCGCATATTGCGGTATGGGTTTCGGAATATAAAATGGTTGATTAAAATTATGCCAAAGACAACTAAGGCAACCAAAGTCAACCAAAGTTGTTGGTCAACCAAAGTCTAACACTCTTTTCTTTCCACCACTAAACAATAATTTGTGTTAATTAAACAGGTATAAACATTAATTGAAACAAATTCTTCTTAATATTAAATGCTGTATGATATACTTTTTAGAGCATATCTGGAATGTTTTAGTTGAAGTCGAAAATCGTTTGGAAGGATCTAAAGCGGCCAGATGGGAGAGGAAATTGCCGTTGTAGAACCGCCTTCTGTTTTTTAGACCTCCCCTTAAGATTGCTGAATGCATTTATTTCCTCTTGCAGTCCTCAGCATTCAGAGTTGATTTAAAGCAAGGACATTTAAAGTGTCGTTCTCGCTAGATAACTGACTTGTAAAAAGGCTTGTGCACATATTTTATGTGGTATGTATACATCTATGTACAATAATGTCTACATACCTACTGCCTGACTAGATATGGTGTATAACTGTCGATGTTATGCGTCATGTGAATGGTGTATGACCTTTGAGGTTACACACGATGTGTATGGTGTGTACCTACTACCAGCCAGACTTGTGCTCGACTCGAGTTGAATCAAGAATCGACTCATGAATCAATCGTTTATGGATGAGTCGTGAGTTGAATCGATTCTTTTCCCAAAAACATATCTTGAGTCACGAGTTGAATCACATCTTTCTTTTTTTAAATGAGTTGAATCACGAGCAGGGTGGGAATTAAGGCACTTCTTAAGAGATTTTATCTCTGAAAACATTTCTGCACTCGGGTTCATACTGGATAGGATGGGCTTCACATGTACTCTGAAACAAATTGAAATGTGGGAACAAAGATATGAATAAAAACCAACACAGAAATACACCCAAAAAACGCGGTTATTCCACTTACGGTCACCACTCTAACCACTTTTTTTTTTGTAGCAGTCAGCTCTCAACTACCGATTGCTGAACCTCAATTTCCTCAAATCTCAACCTCAATTGCCGACAACACGCCGACTACAACTTGCAAAAAGATGCGCATGCGCACTGAGTACACTGTTCTCCGGCTTTGGAGCCACGTCTCGGAAAAGCGGTGTTTCTGCCACCCTATAGTGGGAAAGTTTTTCAGTTTTAAGAGACGTTCTCCGGAGGCCCGGGAGGGCACCGATCAGAATTGGCTGCGTTAGCGTTTTCTGTTACGAAATCTGTCCGTCAACCAATCAATGTAAGGTAATTTTTATATGACGTCATAACCATTAGCAACTTTGAACATGTGGTTAATAGTGTCATACTGTAAACAGAGGACCTCGACTGATCCTTTGCTTTGATCACATCAGGGCCTTGATCACATCCAACTGTGGCGTGTGCGGTAGCGGAGTTGCGTTCGTATTACGTGGGAAATAGGCTGCGTAGGTAGGTATGTGCTCTGAGCTGAGGGTGAAGTGTGAAGTATTTTTTGTTTGTTTTTCATATGGCTAGCCTTGTACTGAGCCAAAAGTGAAAGGAAGCGCATTGCTCCTGTGAGTTATGAGAAACGAAACAGTGCTGATTATTACGAGTCACTGCCGGGCGGTGCCATCCATTGTTCACTTCCTTGTTCCTATGTTTTGACATTTCATCTGACCAAAAATGAGAATGATATTACTTATGCATATTATGTAGGTCTGAGTTAGGTTTTTCTGGTCGGTTACTGGTAAACAGATTCCATGCATAAAAAATAATGTCTATGAAAATGTACTCCGGAAGATACCGGTTTGCACTCCGACTCCCAACCCGGAAAGTAAGTTTCCCACTCTGATCACGCAGTCAATCATTTGAATCACAATGAGTCATTTGAGTCTTGCGACTCAAATGCAAGTTATGAACAAATGATATAAAGCATGTATCTTTGTAAATAATATGCCATGACACAAGGTAGGGAGTAAAAAACACAGTATAATTATTAATGCTTAGTATTACAATTGTCAACTTATCTGCTGCCAGTGAGTAAGAATGAGGTGTACTTAAGATATTTACCAAAAACGGGTAACAATAACTACAAAAAAGTATTAATGCTAAGCTTGGTATTCACAATCAGTACCATGCATGAGTTAATTCTAGTGCCAGAAACACAACACAGAAATGGGATGTGATTGTGAAAAAATAATAGGGAACTGAAACGACCATGCACTTTTTTTGGGAACAGCCACTTGCACTGAATAAATTACGTCGGTTTGTGTGACAAATAACAAACCCAAGCTACCTTTACAAGAAGGTAGATCAAAATTTTCCTCTCAAGCCCGCATGTCATTCAAATAAAAAAATATGGTAGCCATTTGGTTGCAGAACTTTTCTCAAATCATATGCAATGTCACTTTAATTTGCTTCCTAGCAAATATATTTGTATTATGCTCATCAGGTGAGTTATAATCTTTTCCCATTCTTTCCAGTGAGCATTTGTTCTGACACATTGTATTATCATGCATAGACAAGGTCGGATTTGTGCATTGTAATCCGGCGTTTGGAAAGGAATATTTTATAGTCATCCAGTATGGAGAATATTTTTATTCAAACCTTATGCATGGTAACTCAACTTGCACACATTTCAGTGAATTTGAGCACTTTTCCTTGATCACAGCAGTTCGTTGTCAAAAGTTCATAACTTAGAAGGACAAGTTCATGAACATGTCCCTTCAGGAAACAGATAATGGGGTGGGGAGGGAAGAATTGGCATTGCCCATCTCAGGGGATATCTCAATAGTGACAGCATAGGCAATAGAACCTCACAGTCAGCAAATAGGGGTAGCAGTAGATCAAGGGGGGCAGAGTGGTGGCTCATCCAGAGATGATAGAGCTACTCAACATAAAAAAAGCCAAAGATGGTCTTGGAACTTTTGTTAAGTGTATGATGCTTAATGCTCAGAGCATTCGATCCAAATTTGATGAGTTCAAGTGTTATGTTGCTGAGGAGAAACCAGATTTTGTTTGCATTACTGAGGCATGGGTCAGTGAGGATATTTTGGGGATAACTTGCAGGACTATGAGATCCAGGGATACAATATGTTTTCATGCAATAGGGGTCCAGCAGTGAAAGGGGGTGGTGTAATGCTCTATGTGAATAGCTTATACAGTTCTCAAAAGTAGTAGATGGGGTGAAAATGTGTCTGTGGAGTCCATTTGGCTTGATGTTGCTGTGGGAAAAGGCAACAACAATAAACTGAGGATAGGAGCTTTGTATCGATCAGGAACCTTGCCACATTCTCAGCAACTGGAGCTTGATAAGGTGATTTGTGAGGAAATCAGTAGAAACTTTCAGAGGAAATGCCTTATTCTTGGTGACTTTAATCTAAAAGGATATGAAAATGTTGGTGTTGGCTCCCCATCATGTAAACTGTTTAGGAAATGCCTTGAAGAGGACTTGTTCTTACACCAGTTTGTAATGGAACCAACTCAGGCAGGGCTCATTCTTGGACCTTGTCTTCTCAGATTTAAGTGATTTAGTTCAAGACTTGACTGTAGGAGAAACTCTGGGAAGAAGTGACCATAACATAGTGAGATTCAAGGCACAGGTATCAGGGACAATCAAGGATAATTTGGCAAAGATTCCAAATTTTAACAGGGCAGACTTTGCCTGCATGAGAGGCTTTAAGTGCCATAAAATGGAAGAAGAATTCTTTGATTTAAATGCCTGAGAAATGTGGGAAAGTTCAAATCCTACTTGATGGAAATTCAGATTAGACATGTTCCCCAAAAGCAAAGGCGCAAAAGAAGGGTAGGGAAAGCCAGCATGGCTTACACCAGATGTGATGAAAGCAATTAAGGCTAAGAAAGGTGCATTTAGAGTATTTAAGGAGGCTTCAAATATCGTAAATCTAAGGTCGTATCAAAAATATAGAGACGCTGTGAAGCAGAAAATCAGAGCAGCAAAGCGAGCAAAAGAATTGGATTTGGGCTAGGGAACTGTAATGGGGACAGTAAAAAGTTCTTTAGTTTCTACGGGGAAGCTAAGTAAAGTTTCAAGGCACAATTGAAGTCCACTGGATGTAAATGGGATCTTATATTGGAGGAGGATAGTGAGATGGTTGGAGGAGCTGAGCAAGCAGTTTAAATCAGTGTTTACAGTGGAGGATGTGACTAATCTGCCAACCGTGAACCACAGTTCCTAGTGACAGGTGATCAGATACACGATGTTGATTTCATTGATAGTGATATTGTTTTCATTATATCAGAAAAATAAAGACAAACAAGGCAGCAGGACCCGATGGAATTTATGCTAGGTATTGCGGGAAGCCTGAAAAGGAAGTGGCAATTCCACTTAGCATAATATTTTGTAGATCAGTTTCGCAAAATGAAATTCCAACAGATTGAAAAGGGGCAAATGTAGTTCCTATTTTCAAGAAAGGAGAAAGAGGGAAAAGTTGAAAACTATAGGCCAGTGCCTCACATCCCTAGTCTGCAAGGTACTGAATCAATTATCAAGGATAGAATAGTTAGTTTTCTGAAGGAAGCAAATTGATTCAAGATACTCAACATGGGTTTAGAAAAGGGCGATCGTGCCTCACAAATCTCTTGGACTTTTTTTGAATTTTGCTACAGAACAATTTGATCAGGGAAATCAGGTTGATGTAGCATATCTTGACTTTTAGTAAGGCCTTTGACAAGGTACCCCATAAAACGGTTAATGATGCAGCTTCAGGTCCATGGTATTGCAGGTAGCATCCTAAAATGGATAGAGTTGTGGCTTTCAGATAGACAGCAGAGAGTGATGCTAAATGGTACAAAGTCATCATGGCAAAAATGTTCTTAGTGGAGTCCCCCAGGGGTCGGTACTGGGGCCACTATTGTT